>JAUTBV010129701.1:0-12283 GCA_032361325.1 Lepetodrilus fucensis | reverse complement strand
TCTGTCTTGCTTTATCCCCTATCTCTCTCCCTTCCGTCTCTCTCTCTCTCGTCTCTCTCTCTCTCTCTCTCTCTCTCTCTCTCTCTCTCTCTCGCCCTCCCCTTCTCCAACCCTCCCCTCCCTCATTTCAGATCACTGCCAACATGTATCACTTTAATGATATTTGATTCCATAAGAATAAGAAATAATCTAGAGGGAACACATATAGCATGCAATGAAAACCCTGTAAGTGACAGCTTATGGACAGGGATCTGTAAATTTGATAGACAGGTGTCAGTCACCAGACAGATAATTATTTCTTGTTCATGTTTTCCTTAGTTTTACAACCTGTTCTATGAGATTCCATTGTTACTGTCTGGACTTTTCAAGGATGTTTCAAGGATGTTTTTCCATATTGTACATATTCAAATTAACAGACATCCTGATATGATAATTCATATCCCGATTTGAATTAATCTATATTTAACCATGATTAGTGTCAATCTAACTTCCTTTAATACAAAATATATTTATTTATTCTATGTTTTTTTAAATTTCTAACAAGGCACATTTATATTTAAATCATTGCAATATGGCCTACAGTTGTTTTTATTCAACCTTTATTTGACAATTGTCATTTTGTTTCAGATATCATCCTAAGAAATATATATCATTATTCCTCCAGCACTCAGTAATGATAAAGTAATATCAAAATAATGACACCTTTGAGGTCGGATGCCAAATACTAGACTCCATGTAACCACAAAATTCACGACAAATTACATCCTAACCATCAATATTCATATGATCATTATGACAACATGCAAAATTATATCCTCAAAAGAAAGAAAAAAAGAAAGAAAAAATCTTAAAAAAGGCCAATTTAACTGGAGCCGTTGGCTGGAGTGCTTTAAAGTCAGGAATGGCAAAGTCAGTGTTATTAGCATCAGATTTGTTGTAAGGAAAGTAGTCTGTAAGAGAAGATGGAGGCGGCCATTCATCATAGTTAGGACCGGCCTTGTAGAAAGTAAATCATGGTGTCGTCCCTGTCTACAGAACTCATTGCAACTGTCCACACACCCACAACTTATTTTCAGGACAGGGGGAAAAGCTTCTAAATGCAGACAGAACCTACGGAATAATTAGCGATGATTTACTCGCCAGACCGTAATTTACTCATCATTCAAAGGCAATGTGTTCAATCTAATTTGGAAAATTTCAAACTGAATAGGCTTCTTCAAAAGAGCCTGCTTTGCTTTTTAGATGTTCAAAAGTTTAAGCAGAACATGTGTACATATGTTACATCCTAATAGTACACAAGTCTGATTGGCAGTGCTGGAAGAACACATGTAGACACGCATAAAAAAGTTAGAGAGCACTGTAACAACTTTGTAAATTGAATGCATGTCTATATTATACTATATATAAATAAATGGATAATAGTACTGCCCATCTATACTCTTGTCAATGCTCTACTATTTTTATACTTAGAAGGCACACATCTCTACTGGTATACAGAAATTCCGACTTTCACGTCACCAATTATTTGCACTTGATTAACAACAAAACCAACAACTTTGGATATATCCAAGACGTCAAACCTACAAGAACTTGAGCACAAAATGAAAGCCTTCTGAAACATGTGTCCATGACATCAAACCTATAAGTATTCCTATCAGCCCAAGACCAGGGGTGCGTTCAAGATCCACTACTATATTTGATACACTACACGACACTGCTTTTCTTGGCTGAACGGTTTAATAGGAAATTAACAGGAAATCAGTCTGTGCATGCATTCAGTCCATTCGCTTCATGCTTTGGGTTTCCCTACAAAACACTACGGGGTCCAGACCCATAGTGAAAAGTATTAATATGTATTACTACATGTCCTGGCTGAACGGCTTCTGTAGCACTACATAGTACTATGTATTGGATCTTGAACGGACCCCATGATGCATAATGACAGCCTCCTGTTCTGATCCTATTTTTAACATGATACTAGTATCAATGTCAATGATGTCCACCAACCTATAAGTATTCTTACCAGCCCTAAATGAGCACACATATAATGACAGACCTTCTGATCCTTTTTCTTAACACAATATCCATGGAATCAAGCCAATAAGTATGTTATACCAGCCCTAAATGAGTACATATATAATGACAGACCTTCTGATCTTTTTTTGACACAATATCCATGGCATCAAACCAATAAGTATTCCCTACCGGCCCTAAATGAGTACACATATAATGACAGCCTTCCAATCCTTCTTAAAGTGATATCCTTATATTGATCAATGCAGTTTCCTTCCTGTTGCAGAAAATGAGCAGGTTGAATTGGGATCCATTCATATTCAGCGTGGTATTTTACCTGTGTGATGACAATGATTAAAGCCAATCAGGGCCTGTTTCTCTTCCTGCGACTTGTCGCTCTACAATCTCAGGAGATCTCAACAACAGCTTGACATTGGCGCTAATGGATTGCTTCAGTAATGGAACCCCTATCAGGAAATGAACACACAATCAGACAAAGTTGTTACCTTTTATCATCGGGACTTTTATACTGTACGTGAGTGTTTGTGTGTGTGTGTGTGTGTGTGAAATATCCGCATAGTACAGTAGTGCTTGGGGGTGTAGGGAACAGATTAACATCGTGTTTCTGGTCCAAGCTGATTCCAATGTTGGTTCTAGCAAATTGATGAATGAATCTACATTATACGGTCAGTCAATTATAGTATTGTTCCATTAGAGCTGACCAATATACAACGGTTGACATTGACAATTTTATCAGATTTCTTTTTGATATTTGATAATATAAGAATAAAAAATATACATTTTTGATATTCTAATCAGGTGAAAGGATATTAATTGTATATAAAACCTACTGATTGGTATTATTGATATACCTACTGCTGGTATTATATTAATAATAATTTTGAGCCACTGCCCTCTGATTCACAAGAAATCATCATCATCATCATCATCATCATCATCATCAAGTATCATTGAGTATCATTGAGTATCACGTGACTGTCACAAATCTCACGACAATAATCCTTCAAATCAACAGCTTAGTCAACACTGATTGGAGCCACGTTAAGTGCCCAATTACAATTGTACCCCTAATGTCAAAGTGTACGTGGACAACCAACATCAGCGTGATTGTCCAAACATGCCATTATTCCTCAAAGTCAGCCCCCACTGTAAATCTCCCCCGATGTAAATTATATCCGATTTCATATACCCCAGTCACTAAGAGGTCTAAACTCAAATTATAATTTCGCAAAATTACAGGTTTCGATAATTTGCCCATCTGTAAGAGATAGAAGATAATTATGACCCGGGTTGACCTGGGAAAATGAGCCTCAAATCGTTTGACCGGTCAAACCAATGGCCATACAACTGCCCAGCTTGTGTCCAGGGTCTGGAGACCTGGCTGTGCACTATTGCAGCCCAATCATGCTGGGCCAGCCAGTAGACCACAATGATAGACAATGCCCTGTCTATCAGAGGGCAATGCATGTACAGACTGATCATCAGATAGGGTTTCCTTCAGTGTCTCATCAACCAACTATAATTACTACCTTTCAGTGTCAGCTTTCTCTTAAAAGATGCTGCTATCTCATCATCGGATTTATAAACAGCCTGCAAACATTTCTGATGTAAGGTTTGGCCTGGGATATGTCATGAAAGAAATTTTGATTTTGATTTAAAAAAATAATAATAATAAAAGTAATGAGTAAAGGTTAGATTTGAAGAATGAACGTATAATACAAAACAAAGTTGATGAATAAAGCTAGTTTAAGAATAAGTGTATCATAAAAACACCTCTAGGTAAAACAAACACAATTGTGTTAACTGTACAAAGAAAGACATAGTATACCCAATAGTGACATGACATTTAATTATTTTAATAATCAGATGGAGCAAAACAATCACATAAGTAAATTTACATTGGATAATCAACAACAAAAGAAAAATGTATAAATTGCAAAATATGTATTTGGACAAACATCCACTATTCTTTGCATATTTGCACGGAAAAACACAAATTTGATACTTGCATCCCAAGAGACGAAATGCACTAATTCAACTCTTATCTCTAAACATATTAATTCTGCATAAATTGACAGTTAAGAATGAGTGTGGGAGTCTTTTGACGTTATTAAAAGTGTCCTATCACAAGTAATTACTATGACTACAGGAGATCAAACGGGTCCGCATTGAGAAGCCAATACAGTCCTTCCAGTCGTCCTGCTGCATTGTCTCCCCTTTAATCACTGGCCCGCGACACTCCACCCCGACACCACCAGCCCTGTCACAACAAAGACCACTCTGCAAGACATCTTTATATTTTCCCCACGTAATAAGATTAACAGTGTTACACAAGTAACAGTTAGATGGGCAATATCAAAGGCCCAAGGGTGAGTCACTTTGCATCCACGGTAGCTGATTACTACAAGTTTTCAGTGATGCTTGCTCCCTCTCGTCCTGCCTGTCCAATCCCTTCCTTTTCTCCTGTCCTGTCCTTCCTATCTAGTATGTCCTGTCATGTCATGTCTTGTCTTGTCCTTCCCTAATGTCTGTCCTGTCAATCATGTCTTGTCTTTCCATCTTGTCCTTCCCTCCTGTATATTATGTCCTGTACTGTTCTGTCCTTTCTTCCTGTCCTGTCTTGTCCTGCCCTCCTGTCTGCCATGTCTTGTCTTTCCCTCCTGTATATTATGTCCTGTACTGTCCTGTCCTATACTGTCCTGTCCAGTCCTTTCCTTTCTTCCTGTCCTGTCTTGTCCTGCCCTCCTGTCTGTCATGTCTTGTCTTTCCATCTTGTCCTTTCAGTCCTTTCAGTCTTCTGTCAATTATGTCATGTACTGTCCTGTCTTGACCTTCCCTCCCATCCTGTCCTGTTCCTTTCTCCTGTCCCGTTCGGCTCCCACCTGTCCCTCCTGTCAAGTTTGTCCATCCATTTATGCCAGTTCTTTACTTATCCCAAACTAAAAATCATTACAACTGTTACTGTCCACAATACTTCAAACACAATCACAAACCAAACTGTCCAATAGGAAAGAGTAAGTCCATTAACAATAAATCACTACATTAAATGAGCATATTAGCTGAAATATCCATGCACCAACAACCATCTTTAAAACTGTATTAAGATAAACCTTGACATATCCAGATCTGGTAGGTTCTTCCCATGGCAAGTCAGTGCATTCCCCCACCCCTCTCCCACCCTTGAGAACAAGTCTCCCTCTCCCTCTCCTCCCCTCCCCTCCCCACCGCTCTTCTCCCTTCTCCTATACATCTCCTCTGGCACAGCTGTTCACAAACCATTGCAACACTTTTGCTGGGATAATGATCTGTAGAAAAACAACCAGATATCATTGGGCTTGTGTGTTACCCAGGGCCAGACTATTGCCGAACTCGGGCGGAGCTGTAGTGACAATTAGCTGTATGTCTTACACTGGCTGGCTGTGGGACCGACTGCCTGTCTAACATAGGAACTACCATCTACTAGGAACTGCCATCTAACATATAGGAACTGCCATCTAATGAATAAGGCAGCAATCTAATGTATAGGAACTGCCATATAATATATAGGAACCACCATCTAAATTACATAGGAACCACCATCTATTGTATATAGGAACCACCATCTGATGTATGGGAACCACCATCTAATGTATATAGGAACCACCATCTAATATATATAGGAACCACCATCTAATGTACAAGAACCACCATCTAATGTATAGGAACCACCAATATATATAGGAACCACCATCTAATGTATAAGAACCACCATCTAATGTATAGGAATCACCATCTAATATATATAGGAACCACCATCTAATGTACAAGAACCACCATCTAATGTATAGGAACCACCATCTAATGTATAAGAACCACCATCTAATATATACAGGAACCACCATCTAATGTATAAGAACCACCATCTAATGTATAGGGTGCCATTGTAACAGAGGATGCTGGTATTCGAACCTGAGTTGATGGATTATGAGTCCAACGCTCCACCGATTGAGCCAAAGGGGTAACCATGCTGGCCGAGACCAGTAGGAGCAGCTTATATCACACACACATAAGTAAGGGTCATACCCATATTCCAGGAGTAAATTGAGGTTTATATCAAATCCTGCTATATCAAAAGCATGGTGTATTCCCGGAATACAGTATTACATGTTCAACTCTTCCTTGAAAAACTGAACAGATGGAACACACACAAAAAACAATGCCCTTAGGAAACAGGCTGTAAATTGTAATAGAATAGCTACATCATGTCATAGAAGAAAATAGTCTTAGAAAACAGTGTCTACTTCAAGATTGAGGAACGTCTGGAAGCGAGAAGAAAAAAAAGTTTTTATATAATCTTTGCCAAACTGTCAATGTTTCATGTCTTGTGGCCTCAAGTGTTCAAGGAAGATCTGATTACATGTGTAGAGCATTGGAGTGTAGGTAAATTGATAATCCGATTTTGATGAAATTGAAATGATCTGGTGGCGGTGGTGGTTGCGATGATTTGGGTGGGGGGAGGTGGTGGGTTGGGGGAAAGGAAAGGGTTGGTGGTATCTGTGTATGTGTCATAGGGGTTTTCAGGTACGATTATTATTTTTAATTTGGGGGTTTAGAGCTATTTTCAATATTGTTTCACCGATATCTTGGCTTGTCATAATAATTCGGTAGCGATGTAAAATTTTTGTTAACAATATACATTCTATTAATCACTCTCCCAGCGGATCCTGCCACCAAAATTATATTTTCACACATGAAAGTATTCAACTTTTCCACTCCACTTCACCGGGTAAATATGACGCTTGACACATCGGACAAAACGTATTGTGCAGCACGACCCAGGTATCTGCTCTTGGTCTCCGATTACCGTCGCAAAAAAAGCATGACCAAATTACACACATTTCTTAACCTGTACAAGAAATTAAGTTTTCATTGCAGGTCTGTGGACAGATGAGATCACCGGCTATATATCACCCAGCGACAGCATAAATCTCGCCATTATGCTCTGACTAACAGGCCAACGTAATAACATCATCGTTTTATGTTGTACCCCAGTTTTTCATTCTCCGCGCTTAACAAGGAACCTTTCATCTCGGGGAGAAATATCGCTTTCAGCGTCTCGATTTCAGATCTAGAATTTCAGCCAAACATGGGCAGTGTGTCCTCCCTTTCAGAATTGTTTTCAGATGTTATTTGTTAGCAATTATACATATTTTCCTGGATAGAGTCTTTGCTGTGACAGTTGTGGTAATTATGGGGTAGGGCCTCTTGCATGGGGCTTGCCCATTCAGGAGACGTAGGACCCCGCTGATCCTCAAGTTACCCCGTAGACCCTGGTCCTGATCAAGGACGCACCTCTCGTCATTACCTCCGCTTCACCTCCTCTCCACCTCAAGGGGGCATACCCACACCCCTACTTGGACCCACCCAGGTCTTGTACACTGTAATTATCTCCCTTGGTTCAAGATCACAGGCCAGCCGATGCCCACTTTCTCTAATAAGGCTGTTTCAGTTTTTAATCGCTGGAATAAACCCACCCCTTTTATTGTGGTCTAATTAAGAAAATTGGTGCCAGTCATCGGCATGCATGATTTAGGCATTGCACCCAGTGTGGAAACAATTCTCCCAAAAACCTAATAACCCTAAAACAGGTCTAATATAGCTTAAATATGTAGCACTTGCTAATATAACTATCCTGGTTGGGTGCAGCTTGAAAATGACTTGAAAGAAGATATTAACATGAAACTTGCAAATTGAATAGTCTGTATTGTATTATTTCAACTTGAATGTTACATAGATGTTAATATATTGTTATGTGATATTAAGGCATTGTAGCATAATTTAGAATTCAATTTTTGTGTTTGTGTGTGTATGTGTGTGTGTGCGTGTGCACGCGCGCGCGTGTGCACACACTATTGTGTATGTGTTTGTATGTGTTATGTGCACGCTTTAGAAGTTGGATAACTTTTTTCCAATCCTTTTCTGATGAATAAAACATGTTTAAATCAAATGTGCATGCATACATTCATTAGTTTTTTAATCCGACTTCTATGCAAACAATCTAAAACCCGACAATAATATATGGAATAGTACATGTATCAGACTTCACTCCAACATTCACATTCTATCATAGTGTTCTCCAGTGTCGTTCATAACTAACACATAAAATTCAATATTTTGACAATTATATCTTTCCAGATGTTTTTTATGATGCACTTTGTAATATTTTATATTCCATATGACAGTTGATACACTTTTCTTCACAGTTAATAATAAATTAAAATTCTCCCAATAATGGATTTTTCTCGGAAAACCTCTCCCAACGACAACAGTTTATCACCACCAACTTATCACCCCATAGTCTCTTTGAGAAAAACCATGAAACTTTCTGACTCATCTTATGCAATAATGCCAGCAATGAAATGATCTTTGTCTGCATTGCAGACCACAAGTAAATGTGGCCTGTCCAATGGCAATAAGGGTAATTAAAAAGCCAGACGCAAGAGCATTTATGGACAAGGTCCGTTGTCTTTGGAGACGGAAAACTTCCATTTTACAATCGTCTGTCACCACTGCCAATGTTTCATTATTTTCTTGCAGGATGTGATCAATCCCCCCAAAAAACGTGTTTGGAACTCAATAAAATAGAAAGCAAACACAAATTTTGCATTTTCAATGGGAGTCAAGTACACGTTTCTGGTTAATACTATTCTGTGAACAACTGCGATGATCAAAGATATTATTCCGACTTTTTCCTCATTACTAAGGGATCACATGGTATGTTAATGAAATATTACTTGCATGAAGTGTTTTCATGGAACACTCTTCATGACAGTAAATCTATACATCGTAAAATGAAAAATGTAAAATAGCAGTGTAACATGGATGATGACATCTGAATCATGAAACCTGTTCCAATGATTCTAAATGAAGTGTTTGTGCAATTTATGTTCCTATACACACTCAACATGCTGAAAGTGTTTGGTCTATTAGAGGACTTGTGGGCTATTCACTGGACCCGGACCCAATTCCCAGAAATCTCAGGGATCAAAATTAACACTAGCCAGCTAGCCTGGACCATTTCCCCCAATGCTAAAGGTATCTTAAGGGCTAGTAGAAATTCATAAAATTTGTTATTTAGTTACGTTTCTATGGCTGCCATCAGATTGGCGGGAAATTGTGAATTGTGAAATATTAATTCAACAGATACACCAAGAAAACATTTCCACAAAATCCTCTCTCCACAATTTCTCTTCCAATTCCACCCTACCCTTGACTTACACTTCCGTATAATGTCACAATTTCTCGCTCCATTTATTCACCATTTACAAGAAAGCAAACAAGCCATCTTGAATAGTTTAACACAACAATGTCGAAAACCCCCGATTCCGTGTTAACAAACATGACAAACATGTGCTGTTTGTCTTATTAGAACATAAGGGAAATAGCTGAACATGTTCTAAATCAGTTTACAAACATTCCGGAGAGGGTTTTGATCGGCGCTCTCGACTCCCAATATCTTGTTCGACATGGAGTCCAACTCCGTAGGTGCTCTTTGGAGGTTTTTAAGGTCTGTGTTGTGTTAGATAGATGTGTTGTGTTAGAGATGTGTTGTGCTAGAGAGGGTAGCAGCTCTGCCATTGGGGCCACATCATAAGCAGGTGTTTATGAGAGCAGACTGGTCTAGGTCTTGCTTTCCCCAGTCACAGACAACATTCATCATCCTGGCTCTGACCCTCCAGACTTGTACAAACACAGAGCATAACCTATCCCTTCTAATTGCTTCCACGATCAGCTGATTCTATGGGAGCACAATATGATGTTGGTTATACAGAAAGGTTTCTTATTTTGTTTTAGCAGCTTACCATGTGCAGATATAAATGTGACTGCTCAAAATATGTGCCAATAAATCTATTTTATTTTTTATTTTTTATTTTTAAATTATGATTTAGCACCGTTTTCAAGATTATTTCACCTATTACGACTTGTCAGTTTATGGCAGGAGGAAACCTGCAACATCCACCTGTGATATCCACCTGTGAGCGCCAGCTGGTACTGACAGACCAATGATAATTGGTTCCATGACCAGAAGATTCCATAGGAGTATACAATGTTGTTTGTAATGGTTTCCTCCATTTTGGCATGTGCAGATATAAGTGTGACCTCTCAAAATGTGTGCTAATAAATATGACAGCTCAAAATGTGACATGAATATGACAGTGCAATATGTACAAGATATATGTGACAGTTAACTATGTATGACAAATGTGACATCTCACTATTTATGACACAAATGCAACAGCTTACCATGTGTGACACAAATGTGACAGCTCACTATGCAGAACATACACCAGTAAATGTGAGAGCCCATTATTTACCAAA
The DNA here is from genome assembly GCA_032361325.1 of Lepetodrilus fucensis. Classification (NCBI taxonomy): domain Eukaryota; kingdom Metazoa; phylum Mollusca; class Gastropoda; order Lepetellida; family Lepetodrilidae; genus Lepetodrilus; species Lepetodrilus fucensis. Next base: position 1,891 of record JAUTBV010129701.1, on the reverse strand, counting down.
AACAAGGACAGTTCATAATGTATCATTGTACAAGGGCCTAGGAGATAGCTATTTTTCATGCCAATGCTAATCATGGTAATTGCAAAGCTGTTTCTAAAATATATACAACACACTACCAAAATAAACAGCAACTAATTATTATACAGCAATTTAATGGTAAATCTGTTCTTACAGATGTAGGTCTAGTATACATCTAATACCAAACCATCATATCAAACTGCTTGTTAGGTTTCCCAAACCATCCTATCAAATAAAATGGCTTATCCAAACTCCCAATCCATCCTATCAAGTCTTGCTGACAAACCAAACTCGCTCACCTAGCTACAAAACTAATACATACATCACCTTGAGCCGACTAATATAGTCAGTTTATTCATTAATCAACATGATAAGAATTATGTATATGGCCAGGCATACCCTGTAGTACAGGCTTATCGGAACAAGAACAGTTTTACTCTCTATCAGCCCAATAGCCCTGTACATCGAGTCCATATGTTTCTCAATAAGTGTCTGGCAGCTCAGTCTACTGAAGATAACTGTGACAGTGCAGATAGCAAATTACCTGTATGCATTGCCCCTGCACTTTCAATACAGCTGTGTCTAGAGTGCAAGACCTTGGCCAAATTTTATTACTTTATTTATTTTAATTTTATTTATTTTAAAAGTTTTGTATTTCCCTTACATGTTACATTTAAAAATAAAATAAATATAAATATTATTTTTATATTTCTTTTACAAATTTCCATTAAAACAATCCTGCAGCAATGTTAAACTCCATATTCACTCACTCACTCACCATTAAAACAATTATCTGTATGTGGATGTAATATGAAAAATTGATGTTTTGACATTACATTGTGTACAATGATGTTTGGTGTGGTGATGTAGCCCTTTTTAAATTGTTTATAAATGTTCATTCATAAAATGATATTTTTTTTGCAAATTTCCATTCATAAATTGATCTGGCTGCAAATTGTGACATGAATTCTAGTGGAAATGAATCAATGAGATCAGTATCATTAGAACCTTATGACATGAGGGCAATATTTGGAAAATGAAAACAAATCTTATGATTAAATGTTGATTACAACATCTTGTTCATGGATTTGTTGCCGAGGCATTTAGCAGCTCAGAATGCCTTCAATTAAGAAAACTGTAGTCAATTAACCTGGTCATTTGAACAATTAAAACAATTAAAACATTAAAACAATTGATCCTCAGATTTTTCCAATTACAAAAATTGTCATAATGTCATATTTAGATGTAATCAACAATTTATCCTATGATTTTTAGATGTAATCAACAATTTATCCTATGATTTATCAAATTCAAAATTGGCATTATATTATATTTAGTTGTAATCAACAATTGATCGTAATATCATATTTTCTGTTTTCTTTGTTCAACCATTTAATGTTCCATTTTCTTTGTGCCGTTATTACAACTGGAGCAAGACCCAACTTCTCAGTGCACTCAAAAGGAAAATTGCTATCTATTTCAAACAACTCACATGCACAAAGACTAGACTATTAACCCCAAATACCTGACTAACCTCTGACAGTGATCGTAACCCATTAGGAGCCATGTTTTCATAACATTGTTTTCACTTCCCGAAGGAGATGCCATCAGTTTTGTATATGTTTTCGTTTGTCTTATCTAATATATATGTTACATGCTTCCTGTCTCTTTTCATTGGTGCCAAGGTTTACATTGAAAGTGAACAATAACAGACAAAGTATGAATAGAATCTATTTGAAATATATTCCAACAATAATGTTAGCCTGAAAAAATACCCTGTAAAAAGTAGGCAAAGCTTAAAGGCATAATATCACAGTTGATAAACATGTAAAATCGGACAAACGAATTTCGATCTGAGACTAATTACGCTTGA
>JAUTBV010129690.1:0-12287 GCA_032361325.1 Lepetodrilus fucensis | reverse complement strand
GATATTATATTATGCAAAGAGATAAGATAAATACTATGAAATAGTTTATTACCCGCTGGGGGTAATTATAGCTACCTAGATTAATCGTGTTTTCAGGAAAAGACACTTCTGTAGGTATTTTTGGGTAGAAAAGACGGTTGGAAGATACCGGTATATGATTCTTATTCCACAGCTGGGAGCCATCTTGGAAAATGGCCGCCATGGAAGACATTTGCAATGGTTCCATATTTTAAAATGCTATTGCTGATCCTACTCTGACATTGTGACACATTTAATGGTAACAGTTCAACGTTTATATCTTAACAATTAAGAGGATTTATGTTAATGTATGTGTAGGGCTGATTATTAGCTCAAATACTTAGAATTTAGCTTGATAACCACCTAAACCGGATTCAGCATGTCGAAAATAATCTATTAAATGTGTTTTTAAACTGCTGCTACCCAAATAGGCTTCTAATACTTTTTTCTAGGCACCTTTTAACTAATGCTGTGAGTGTTCAATGTATCTGATTTATTTCCGATGACGATGTATATTATATACCGGGAGGTGACTTGTATGTTAGTGACAACGTTTCAACTCCTCGATATAATAGAGACACTGATGTAAATGCGTTTTGTAGGAAACCGATAGGTATGTGTTGTTTACATTCATTACATATGGTAATGGTAGCTTTAGTAACGATGGAAATGACAATTATACGTGCACTGCTAATAACAGATGTAGTACTGTTGCTTATACTTTAGTTAGTTCTGATATATTCCAACATGTAAAAAATGTCAGTGTCGGTGAACTAAATGAACCGGACCACTTTCCAATCATAACTGAAATGCATACATTAAGTCTAACACATATGCTTTTCTATGTTATTATACGTAAACTGGCAGTGTTATGGCGGCCATCTTGGATTTTGAAATTATTGTAAGTAAACTAGATGTTGATGAATTTCATATGTGATAAAAAACATTTTAGCAATATTTCTGCCCTTTGTAAAGACAAATCCATCTTAACTAACGCATTTTCAGTGTATTTTCGGGTATGTGGCGGCCATCTTGAATATTTCAAATTGCTCAATGTTGTGAGGTTCACATCACCATACATATCTTTATATACACCCCAATGATGAATAATCAGCAGAGAAAAAAAACATATCAGAGAATTTTGGGTTAGGCCGCATTTGGCGGCCGGACTAACACCCCTATTTCGTAGATTATCTCGGTAAATACTTCATGGAATGAAAAACAAAAAAAAATTCATTTTCTTATTTTATTTGCCATGACAACAATTTAAAAAAAAAAATTGCACCAGTAATAATAAAATCTATTTATATAACGATCACCAAATATTTTGAGTAAGTATTATTTAATGCAGAGGGCCGACGTTCGAAAGAAGGACCAGGCAAATAGGCTGAATTTGCACGTACGATTATGTGAAGAACATCAGCATGTGCAAAGCAAGTCTTTATAACAGTTCCTTCTTTCGAACGTCGTTATATTTGGTGATCGTTATATAAACAGATTTGTTATTACTGGTGCAATATTTTTTAAATTTTGGTTAGGGCAAATGCAATAAGAAAATGAAGTTTATTTTTGTTTTTCATTCCATGAAGTATGTACTGAGATAATCTACGATATTTATATGGGTGTCAATGCATTTCATACCAAACTATATCAAAACTTAGATGTAGCTGGTATAATTATAAACATAATGGTAGGTGTTGGTGAAGAATATCATTTATCACCCAATACTGGCTCCCATTGGAGATAACATCAGATGGATAACAATGTTATTCACCCGGTGATAACATCGCTTCAAAATTGTCCTGATTGGTCAGTCATGCTATTGCCATCCAATCGACAGCCGTTCGCGTGCAAGATTTGCATGGGATTGTCCATTTCACCCATCAATTGTCACCATTGCAGGTGCAGATGAAGACTTCTGTTCAGTAACTAAGCAAGTGAAGTACACTATTTATACCTTACCTTTAAGCATATTGCTTTAGTTACATTATTGGGTGATAAATATAATCCACCTCGTGTCTTTTGATACCAATGGTATCCTACTCGTTGATAAAAGTAACCAAAATCCTCGGAAAAGCCTCGGATTTTGGATACTTTTATTAACATTGGTATCAAAAGACACGAGGTGGATATTCTCTATATGTGTCGCTATTGTAGCAAATATGGTTACTAGTATCATTACGTTGAAAATGAATTTTATTTCCTATTTCAATGTTTGTCATTTAAAGATTTAAGAAAACAATATATACTTTATAAATACTATTCTACCCCATCATATATAGTACCAATGTTGTTAATCTAATGAATTCTACATGTCCAGATACTATATTAAATCTGTCAAACTACTTATTTTATGCATTCAAACCTTATCCGTCATTACATATTACTGAATTGTAACATGTTCTATAGGTCTGTGGCCTTGGATAAAAACATGATCTGTCTCTGATTGTTCAATACATTATAACAGAAGACTGGGCGTATATAGTGTACGTGACAAATACTGTGCACTGCATTCAATTAAACTTCTACCGCTTCTGTTTGAACCACTTCCCTTCGATTTAATATATCACTCATAAAGTCTATGATTACGCAATCAGACGTAAACACTTAGCTTACTATTACTATTATTATTAATTTCCTATTAGCTTTCATGTTTTGCATTTTAAAATGTGATCAAATCATTTAGACCTACATCTTCAATGTATTTAGACAACTAAGACACTAACATGTTATAGTAAAACTTCATATGTACAGCAATAAAGGTTAGGTGTCATGTTAGGTTTGGCCCAGAACCTGGATACTCAAACATATTTAAAGAACACCCGAGGTGAAAGTGACCTGACATAATCCTGTCCGATCCTATTTGGATTCTGGAATAGGACACATAGTTTTTTTGCTGTGATTGTTCTTGGATAATCCGATCTGTGACTTATTTAAGGATTTAATATTATACCATAGCCATTTCATTGTATCCTTTGTTCATTTTCCTTTGCAATGACAGGTTGTCATTCCATATGTACACAGCTTGTCACCATTAGTATATTGTTAAGTTAAATCATTAAAGAATTACAAGTATTGTGATTGTCAGTGTTGTTAATGCATGCTTTGATCCGTACCTACCCCATCTGTCAAACACCAATTTGTTCGACGGAGATCGCAAGTAATCTGTATTGTTTGTTAGAGTTATCCCCCCTTGGCGACCTTGCGTTTATTTACAAAATGGCGTCACCGTCCCTAACGACCATTCCATAGATTATAATCTATGACCATTCTACTCGCATGTTTAGACGACGAAAATGAAGTAGAAGAATATTACAGCCACCAGTTAATCACTCACTTGTCATAGTTTTATCAGGAAATGCAAGTGCTATAATATTGCAACCTACGTCGCATTCCTTTTCAGTCACACCGACATTCCATGAATCATAGCTCAAATAATGAGCAATGAAACATTCTGTTTCCTCTGCGTTCAAATCGAGCTTTTAGTCCGGCAGAAGTAGGGGTGAACCCGGTTTAGGAGTCTAAAGGTTTTTTTATTGCTGATTTTGGTAGAGGGGACTTCCTAGATCACACAACTGGATGATGCCACTCTGGCATCCTTGGGCAACTTTTTTTATTCACATTTGAAGTTTTGTTATACGACTCTAAATAACCTCCAATTTCACCAATTATAATGGATAGATAATAATAATAAAGTATAACAAAATTCAAGATGGCCGCAAAGTTTGCATATTCCAACCAAAACCAAAGGGTACTACCATACTTGAAGTCGTCTGAAATGTAGTTTTAATTGATTATTTTGATAGAGTGAACCCTCTATATAACACAATTGGATGATGCCACATTGGCATCATTGGGAAACATTTTGTATTCACTGTTAAAGTTCGAATATACGATAAATTCGCTTTACTTTTCACCAATTTAGCAATTATAGGGTACGAATAATAACAATAATTAATTTTAAGTATTTGTATTTGGTGGACTTGTGGATCAATTAAGAAAAACACAATTATTATTGCAAATAAGAAACAAGACTAAATTATGAATATATTGTACGCATCATATTGTTAAATTGGTATTCATGAGATTTAAATAATGTGTAAATTATGTTAAATAGCATATATTTATGTAATGAAAAGCTTCAAATTAATACTAAATGTAAGTCATATTCTACCAAGTGCATTCTAGCTATTAACTTAAATATCATGTTAATATTCATGACATTAACATATGTTATAGAACATATTTTATGCATATTTCGTCAAAATTGGTATTTTTTAGATGGACCACACAATGTTCAAACCAGCATAATTCGGCGACTAATCATTATAATCACACGATATGAACAGATACCATGCATTTTATAGAATATAAGACATAGCTATATAAAACCTTTTCATAATACAAATATGTGTTATAGAACATAGTTTACACATATATTGTCAAACATTGGTATTTTGATATGTACCTCCACCATATTAAAACCAGTATATATCAGCAACAAATCAAGCTACGAGAGCAATATGATTTCAACTTAATTCTTTTTTAATTACAAAACAAATAATTGTCTGACTAGCCTTTACAATATTGGGAAGAATGGCTCAGGATAATGTGTCAGCGGGGTTAATTCTATCTATGCAAATTCATGATAGAGAATATATCTGAGATGAGATATCTACCAGTGGGTCGTCTGGCAGGACTCGCTCCTTGCACAGCTGACACACATCACGAGGGTAGCGCTTGCCACAGTCTCGGATGATGAAGTCACACACTGGCCGCAGTGACGGACGGGGCTGGAATGGGGGGTCTCTGGAACAGCCAGATTTTGATAGAATTAGCGCTTTACATCACAGAAGGAACACACTGATGTGAAGTCAATTTCTTTACCCCACAATAATTAATTAACGAGAAGTAAAAGTTAACCAGTTAATAAAATCATAATATAATCATAAAAGCCTTCAAATTTATTGTAAACAGCCACTGATCCTCACAATTATGTGACAGATGCCAAATTTCACTTTCAGTAAGTCACTTTTCTTGAGCATGTAGTTTCACAATTTAATACATAACTACTGACTTCCAGTTGTGATGAAAATTGTAATGAAAATAAAATCTAAATTTTCCATAATTGATCATCTGCTTATCGTGAGATTAAAAACTACAACATGATTGTTAAAATGGGTATTCAAGGTATCTAAATTGCTCTTGACATAAATTCTGTTATTTGGCATTTCCTTAATTTATTAGCATTTTCACTCACTCCATAACTACTCACTTGGGCTTTTTCTTGAGGGGAGGCATCACACACTGACGAGCAATCTCGACAGCTTGAGCTTGGAAAAATGTTCTGAGTAATGAAGGGAAGTTGCAGTCCTCTATCTCACACCTGAAACACAGCTTCACTTGCTTGAAAAAGGTAATTATTTTATGAGCGCTTCAATCACAATGAATCTGGATTGTCTCCCTTTACATATTTCCAACAACAGAGTATTTTTTTATCACCAAAATGTATTCCTTTCATTGCAAGATTCTTATGAAGATTTATCGAACCAAACTACCAAGATTTATATAATGTTATCATGCTATTATTTCAATCAAATTCATATCATCAATGTGCTGACTTAACACAGACAGAATTTTAAACTTTCACACTTACTCGACTTGCTGGGCCGGGTACTCATGAGGCACAGTCATTCGAAGATTCATAAAATAGTTCCCTTGTTTCAGTTTTATCACAATCTGAGAGATCTTTTGTTTCAGTATAACTTTGTCGTCATCAGTTACAAGGTTCCTCTTGATGTAGGAGATTTCTTCATTGCACACACACAGAGGGTTCTCTTCTAGGAACGTCTTCACAAAGTTCACCATCAGCACCACCTGTAAAACATTAAGTCACATCATTACTGCTGTCTGCTTGTGGGGGAGGAGAACCAGAAGTAACTTGTGTGCTACACTTAACCCTCTCCCTGCTGGATTAGACACAGGTACAGCCCTTTAGGGCATCTCCAGTTGCCTCCAGCATGGAGAGGGTTAAGGCTCTATGGATGGGCGACTGATACAGATGAACTTGTGGGGGATTTAAATTGGGGTTTAAACCTGCTTTCAAGATTCTTTCACTATACATTATATGATATCACTGTTTGAATACCAATACGTTATATAATACCTATGTCCAAATGCACCTTTTTATTCCTTCCGTTTGTTTTTCAATAATTGAGATTTCTACCCACTTTCAGGATTCTTTCACTTAATACTACTGTCAACAAATAAATGAACATACAATTATGATGCATTTTTTCGTTCAAAGAGAGATAACTGATAACTACCACTGTTACACAACCCAAAGAGACAGGTGCTAGCCAGTACATTTTCTCGCAAGTATTTGTACATTTCATTACAATTACTTTATTTTATATGTCTGAATTTGAAAGTAATATGGACATATCAATATAGCCTTGTTCCCTTAAATTCTGACACTAGTATATCACGGTTTATCAGTTCAGTTCAGGGCAAGACAGACCGTAACCTGCAACATTCAAAGAAAACCTGCGAGCACTGACTGGTACCGACAGACCAAGAAAGATGCAGGGATGACTGGTACTGACAAACCAAGGAAGATGCAGGGATGACTGGTACCGACAGACCAAGAAAGATGCAGGGATGACTGGTACTGACGCAGGGTGACGCAAGGTGGACAGATTTGAACTATGACCAGACCTGTCTCTGTCCGATGTTCTTCCTGGCCTCCTCGTCACACATACGACCGAGGCCCTCCAGGAGCTTGTCTGACAGCGTCTTGCTCTTCAGCTCCAGGATGATCGGCTGCTGCGGGTACACAACGGGGAACATCAGGTGCATCGTCACCCGCTTGTAGTCGGTCACGCTGAAACACCAGTCACACATGCGAGTCACGCTCAGAATTACAAGAGTGAATATGGAGTGTTGGCTATATGGATATGAAATACGAGTCGTGCTCTTGGAAACGCTAAGTCTGAAAATGTCAAACTCGGATATACAGTCGGAGATTTGTCATAGAAATGTAGGTCTGAATTATGACTCATCACGCTCAAATATGTCTGAAATAGGAGTAATATTCAGATATGACATCATATGTGTCTGAAATATGCTCAGAAATGTTGGAAATAGGAGTCGCACTTGGAGACTGCAAGTCACTCAGAAATATGCATGAAACAACATGTTAGAAATATGAGCAACACATAGTAATAATAACATAGGCATCAAATATAAATCATACTTGGAAATGTCTGAAATATAAGGATGAAATATGATACTTAGAAATATAGGTCTAATAATATATTGCAGTAAAACTGAAGTATAATGTATCGTCATTTGGATGGGTTAGGATAGATTTAGGTGATGAATCTGATGACGAGCGCCACTTACAATATGCCGACCCTGACGAGCTCTGGCACCGCGGCCTCTAGTTTGACGCCGCTGATTGGCGGGACTCTGAGTCGCACCTGCGCCAACTCTGCCTCGATAACATGCCTCGGATCCTGCGCCTCTGCCATGGCAGTCTCACCTGCGCCTCACATCAACGCGCCTCAAGGTGCTATCTCGGAATCATCAGGACGTGTAGGCTGAAACAAACACAGAATTAACATAGATGTCTTCATGTGCCTCGAAAAACACATCACAATTATTATGATTAGTATACCATACCATAGTGAATGTGGATAGATTTTCTACAGATTTGTATAGAAATATATATCAATAAGCCAAAATGGCGACAGAATTTAGCCACAATGAATGAAATTTGAAGTAAAAGTAAAGGAAATCATGTGAAGGGTTAAAGGGTTAAATACACATCCTCAGTTTGTCATGTATAGAAATAAAGAAATTGGTATTAAATTCAACAGCTGAAATATGATAGTAACATATATGTTAATACTGTATGCTATTTTACTGTTATTTATCATTTCTTCTCATGAAATTTTGTTCTGTGTTCACTTTCAATAATAATAAATAATAAATAATAAATAATAAATAATAAATAATAAATAATAAATAATAAATAATAATAAAATAATAATAATAATAATAATAATAATAATAATAATAATAATAATAATAATAAATAATAATGGGTATTTATATTGCTGGACTCCATTCACAATTAAACTCCCTACTAGCTCCCCTGTTTTGCCAAGGACAGATTTATAGACATGGATATGGTCAGGTATGACAAACTAAATGTACATAATGAAATAGTCATGCACAGACCAGATGTAATGACTCGTAATAAAACCAGTTCACACTCCTCTGCTGGCAGTTATATACTTTACCAAAACCTATCAATGACCACCCTGTCAAATTAATCCCAATTAACACTTTTAAGTTCTATGTTTTTCTCGCAAATGATGGCTCATCAGAACTATAATTTTTGTTTAACACTGATGAATGCTGTACGTTCTTGATTGCTTAGAGATTAGATTATTCTTCTCTTCTATTTTTTTTGGGGGGGGGTCTAAGAGCCCTGGGATATTGTTACATCATAATTCTTTGTTTTAACACCGAGGGCTTGTGCCATCGCCTTGGTATCGCTTCACACCTTTTCCTATATCTGACAATTTTATACCTGTAATTAACCCTGCAGTCAACAAGACAGACACTGACATAATCAGGTGTGACTTAATTAGGTTAGCACCACTTCAGTAAACACAACATGTCAGAACTCAGGGGGTTGATTGCAATACAGGCAAAATTGAGTGCCGCTCCAAACAAAATCATGAAGCTCCATTTCGTCTTTTCACACACCTGTTGAGGTATAAAGCTAAGACCCAGAGTCTTTTGTTTTGTCTGATGGATTTACTCATTGGAAAATATACCCAGCTACTTAATCTGCAGGCTGCACTGGGATTAGATTAGATTATAATCATTGGACTAATCTTCTTTGGGGATTAGATGGCTGCTGTTGACTTTTAATCTATTTTAGATCTAATAGTTATTTGGCAGGTATTTCGACTACTTTTGGTAAGTAAACTATTATAGACAGTATATTCAAAATAAGATAATAAATTAAATATGTACAGTATTAATTTCTCACAGAATGTTATGCTACTTTTTAGTGTAATGTGTATGATATCTTCTATCATTTTGATAATAGTGTAAGTTGATTAATTAGGAGGCTGATTAATATTGTTGTATCACAACTATTATTGGTTGTCTTCTAACCGAACCTGTGAAATATGTCCAATGCGACATAAAACACTAGTCTAATTGATTTATTTGTTGAAGGACACAATAAAAATAGAATGTCTTTATGATCAATATTCACAATATGTTTTTAAAATTATTTTGCTAGGAATTTCGATGATGTTTGAAATGGAATTTATTTGCTAGACCTATCTGTATTTGACAACGCAATGACATTCAATCACCCATTAGACATAGATCTCATGTCAGCACAATATTGAACAGACATCAATTATGTTCATGCCATGCATTAAACAATCCACTTATGGACATTTTCCATCCATCAGACTAGACATTAATAGGTTTTTAATTCAGCTTTGTCCCCCATTATCAATATTGATGTCATATCAGGAATGGCTTCGGCCTACCTTACTTCAAGCAGAGTATTGTCTTTATCCCATTTCGATTACATAACAATAACCAGATTGACAGCGACTTTGGATGTTATCAAGTCCGTCACCTTTCAATTTTATCTGGCAAAACTTGTTCACAGGTTTTATTTTTTGGACTGCCAAACGATTTGTTGATGACGTGGGATGCAAGATCTCGAAGCCATTTAGCATTTGATGGAACGTCGTGCCTGCCAGCCGTCATGATGCAATGAAATATGATGTTATCTCGTTGAAGCAGCGAAGAGAAAGGGCCACCTCAGGCGAACTCAATAGGCAAGGGGAGGTAATTTATCACTATATGTAATAGGTTTACATATAGTGTAATAGGTAATAGGTTTACATGGTACCCCGAGCATATTTCCCACACGATGGATTAGTGGCTGTATTTTGATAGATGGAGATGATATGATGTTTTTACATTAGAGTTATCCACCCTTGACCGTCCCATGGGAGAATATTTTTCATGGCTTGAGGAGCAGCTCTTCAAAACAATTGATCATCTTCAAGGGTGTTAGTCTATCAGCACGTAATTAATGCATCAAATAGAATTAGTAGATTTCATACATTGCATCCAGCAAATATAAAATTTACTATTGCCGACATATATTCAGATAATGTTTCTATTTTGTTTTTTCCTTGTAATATTTATGTATTACAGTGTATTAAGAAATATTATTCGGTTTCACAGACAGGTATCTATTTGTTCAAACTTAATAACTGCAATGTCTATTTTTTGTGTGTATTTCATGTTATGAATCAAGTGTGCGAAACATTATGTTCAATCCTACAAACAAACAAAATGTATTTTTCTGCTATTTTCTATAGTAGATCAGCTATATCTAAAAATATATTACACTATTATATCCAACTAAATAAATTATATATATTTAAATAACACAGAGTAAACAATTAACACTCGCCCATTCGCCCACTCCATTTCTCCCAATGCTAAAGATATCCTAAGGGTGAGTAGGAATTCATGTCTTTTGTAAACATTTGTTATTTGTATCATTATTCAGATTATCCCTGTAACAGATGACAAGCATATATGATTACCTGTGATTAGTCAAACAATACATTTAATTTTGCTTCTACTTGTTTCACATTAACAAAATAACATCAGTTATCAACTTGCATTATTATGTATACTCAGAGATCCCATTAGCCTAAACTGATTGCGACAACAGTCATTTAAAGTTTGACCAAACAATAACACACGTCATTAAGCATTGAGAAAACGTGCCATATTCTGAAAGGAATTCTTCTACACAAATATCAACTCCGTAAACAGACCAGGAGATATTATTCCCGAACATAATGAAGTTCATACACCACGTTTACTTCTACAGTGCCCCCGAGACGAAAACGTCATCGGGGCAAATATAGTTAATTTCTAAATCAAACATCCCATAAAAACTTACAGTCACAACCTGGAGCATATGGGTGGGATGCGAAGATAAATATTATCTTTTCTTAATGAAACAGCCCCACGTTGCCATTAGGTCAGAACTCGTTAGTTTTGTGGGTAAAACAAATCTTGTTGGTCGTTTCATATCAGTGCTAAAAGAAGAATGTCCCTAAGCGAATGTGTTACGTATTATCATTGGCCTGTGAGCTGTGACCGAGGTGATGCTGGGTTATTATCACCTGAACGTCAGCACCTGCAGTGATAGAGGCTGCAACACCTGGTCCAGCGATGACAGCATAATTAACATTCATGTGGTATTAGGCGGTATTTAAACATTATGTTCATAAATGAAATTAGAGACTTAAGATTAGTATTTCATTAGTCAAGTCATTTTTATTTTATTTATTTTTTAAAGATTATTTAATAATTAATTAGGCATTTCATTTTGTTATTTTATTTATTTATTCTTTTTTGAGTTGCAAATAATATGAGATGTAATATAGCTGTATATCTGATTATCGTTAACAGCTGATTAATGGCATAACACCAACAGATAACAGAATATGATTGATGCAGCGTGACCACAAATATAAAGATTCTGGGGGCCCATTCTCGAAACGTTCTTAAAGTCTTCTTAGCCTAAGAATGTGTATAAGATCTACTTAGCCCTACGAACGGCAAATTTTGGTATTCTCGAAACATTCTTAGTGTAAAATCCTCTTAAGACAGAGTATACCAGTCATGAGACATTCTTAAGAACTTTGTAGCAAGAAAAGAAATCATTTGAAACACAACAGGGCTCAATATTGTCAGTAGACAGACATCAATCTAATAAAATATTGCATATATATTACTGCTAGATTCTGTATCTCTTGTATTAAACAAATATATAAATATACACATAAAACAGTGTATGATTAATTTCCATTTGGATCTCAAGTCACGTAACAGTATACATGTATATTGCATCGATTTTTTTGGGAGGTCTTATTCTAAAGTGAAGGCGCAGTGAGTTGTCTATTAATATGAACATATTCTAGGCCTATGTATTATTTCCTTTATTGTTATGCTAGAGTATTATATGTTTATTTGAAGTTATATAAGTTATAACCAACCAACTCAGGTTTGAAAATATCGTGTCAATATTTCGAGGATTTAAGCTAATTCCATAGGGACGCGGAAGGTTGACTGTCAGTAGACTAATGCAATGATACTAGTGAATGTTCTAAGATTACTTTTAAAAGTATGTAGGA
>JAUTBV010129679.1:0-12288 GCA_032361325.1 Lepetodrilus fucensis | reverse complement strand
GGTAGACACATATCTAGTGCAACCCCCTGTAGTCTACTGATAGACAACCTGAATATGGTCGTATTGTTATTTCCTTCCTTAAGTCAATGCAAGGGAACATAACTCAGTGATACGACTTAAACATATAATACGCACATCTAACGTTTTCTCGCTATTTGTTCATAGTTCAGTTGATGCAATATAAGACAAGATAAATAGCAGAACGTTCCCTATATTCATATAAAACATTAATATCTTGATAACTTTTGAGTACTGGGGACTAAGTACATCAGTAAATAACAACTTTTGGGTGGGTAAATCAAGCATAATTAGTCGCAGATCGAAATTCGTTTGTCCATTATACAGATCAATCAATTGTGATATTATGCCTTTAAGAGACTGGTAGTGCAGTCGTAGAACGTTTGGACTTTGGAGCCAAAGGCCTGGGTTCAAATCGCATCCCGGGAGCCTGGTATCAATCTTTGTGAAAGTTACCTTTCTGAAGCGATATTGATAGGTTGCGCTGTCTGTAGTGTGGCAATGCAGTTATAATCTTTGGTCTATCAGTACCAGCCAGTGCTCACAGGGTTACTGCAACATTCAGTGCTACGGATGTTGTGGGTTTCCTCCTGCCCTAAACTAACAAGCTGTGATGTAAGTGAAAGAATCTTAAAAGCGGCTCTAGGTGAAATATTCCCACTGCGATGTAAACCACTAATTCAATAAATCAGTTTTTTATTATTATTTGTTTGTAACACTATCAATATTCTGTTCTCTTCTCGTGTTTTTCATAGGGAATTGCATCAAGACTGATGTCAAAGATGGGCTACATTACAGGTCAAGGTCTTGGAGTCAGAGGTGAAGGTCGTACGGAACCTGTCCCTATACAACTGCTGCCTCAAGGTATTTTTTACATCAATGTTAAAAATAAAATACTTCACAAAGATGTAATAATAATAATATGCTCATTTATATCGTGCTAAATCCACGATCAAAAGCGTACTCGTTGCCACATTGTTGCCCAAGTTAGCGGATCATTATGCTCTCATTTTTCTTCTCAACTCCCTGGGGTGTATACAACCCAAGTTGCTGTTCAAGGCGCTAGACTGTTACCATACACATTCCCATGTCATCCTTACCCATTCTCTGCAGTGTGAACTAATCTTGAGAGTGATTTATAGTTTGACATCACAGCACAAATCATTCACTCATAAAAAAATCTTGAAGGTGGCTCTCAACCCCCATTTAACCCTCTCCATTCTGAAGGCTACTGTAGATGCCCAAAAGAGCTGTACTTGTGCCTAATACAAATAATGTTGAAGGTGGCTCTCGACCCCCATTTAACCCTCTCAATGCTGAACTTCAGAAGACAACCAGAGATGCCCAAATGAGCTGTACCTGTCGCTAATGCAGCAGGGAGGGTGTTAAACCAAAAAATATGGTAGTGCTTTTTTTCCTTTGCTTCACAATCTTGGACCTTGTTGCTTCAGGCAAGTCACTGGACAAGATCATGGAACTAAAGGCGATTGCTGCAGATCCAGATCTATTTGATGCACTGAAGAGGGAAAAGAAGAGGAAAGCGAAACAGGAAGGGAAGGAATCTGTCCCACAGATTCCACCAAATGTATTTGATTTTATTAACAAGAAACTTCGAGGAAAGAAAGGTATGTGCTTTATAATATATTATACTGGTAGCAACATCTTCTTGGGTTAATTTTCAACTTTTCAACACTGACTGACATCAATTGTTATCAAATTTTTGGATTTGATCCATTTGGTCCCTGACTTTTATACAGCGTAGCAATTTTCCTGGGATCCCCGCTGATTTGTTTGTCCAGAGGTCGATGTATTTGCACTGGATGTGGCTCGGGGACTGCAGCCCCAGGCTTGTTTTCTGCTGACATCACAATTGTCTGTTGCTATGAATATTTTATGGATAATTTCTGCATACCTCTGTGCTGATAGTGCAGAAGGACATTACTTTAAATTCAATTGCCACCAACCACTATGTAAACTTTGAATTTGAGCTACATGATCTATTGAGTAATTCGCAATGTCAGTTTCCTGTTTGATTATTAAACAAAATTTCCTATTATTAATCGTCGAGAGACTTCACGAGCTATGGGATGGTATGTAACAATTGACTGTCGAAAGTAATTTCCCGTCTTGGGTGATCATGAGTGTTTGGAAAGAAAATCATGTTTTCGCAGTACAAATATTCCCATCAGGATATATCATGTCATGATTTACAAGATACTTCCTTTGATTAGAAATACCATGACTGAGTGAAGCTCTGCGGATAGTGCAGATGGACATTACTGAAATCCATTTGGTCCCAGGCTATTATGGACAATTATTACATACCTCTGTGCTGATAGTGCAGATGGACATATATTCATAAACCTCTGTGCTAATAGTGCAGATGGACATTACTGAAATCCATTTGGTCCCAGGCTATTATGGACAATTATTACATACCTCTATGCTGCTAGCTCAGATGAACAAAAAACATATATTGTTGCAAATATTTTATTTAAGTTGTATAAAAGATGTAGCATTATATACAGACAATATGATTTAACTTTAATAATATTGCTACTATGCATAATTTTGAACTATAGTCAAATGCTTATACAAATATGAAATAGATTTATCGGCAATTCAGCGATGTATCTAGATAATAGCAAACCTTTCTAAAACAAACATGAATTGCAATACATCATAGCCTATGAATTATTTTCATTGATTTAAATATAAATTGCAATAAATCAGACTAATTATGAATTATTTTCATTGGTTTAAAAATGTTGACGACACCGTAAAATATACTCAGGATATTCAAAGTGATGAACAAATAGGTTCTAAACGTTGGTGTCAGCCAAGCAATATGAACAATATAATTGTACATTATAGCATGTATGATGACGTTATTTGATGGACAAGGCTGAAATGTACATTCTGCAGAAACCTATGATTGTTCTGTAAAAATACATTCTTATAACTTGATGTATAGGATACATTTAGTTAGTATGCCTGAGCCTGGCTGTACATAGGATACATTTTGTTAGTATGCCTGAACCTGGCTGTCTGGGGAAATAAGCAGTACGCAAAGGCACACACAAAGATATTCCAATTGGGACTCAAAATTTGTATTGTCATAGAAAATAAAATTTACCAACTTATTACATAGCATGTCTATGTTAAGTATTATATGTGGATATACTGAATATTTACACAGTACGTACGATACATGGATATAATGAATCATGATAGATACAAGATTTGTTGAAATGCCCATCTTGTCATGTTTATCCAGAGTGAAATGTTGTTCATGGCTACAACAAATAAATGGCTTGAACTGTATAATTCACCGTGAGATCGTCCTACTTGTAGGTTCACACGTCATCTATTGTAGCCAACACTATGTCAGTGTCTGAGCCCTCCATCTTTCCCTCTTCCTCCTAGCTTTGTCGCGTATCTGCTTCAACCTCTCTCGCGTCAGTCCTCCTTCGGTTGTCTCTGCGAAAATCTCTGCCTCCTCGTCTTCTTGGTTCTCGTCGTTGTTGCCGCCGCGATCCTGGTCTCGGAAGCTGACTACCGACGTCCTGGGACCCTCCGTCCCTCCCGCGAGGCCCGACGACATCGAATGCGCGCAGGAGCTGTCTGACTTCCTTCGGGAGGGACTCTCTTTGCCCGAGTCGTGGTCGTGTTCCTCGGGTCTCGGCAGGAAGTGATGTCTCGTCGAACCCATCTTGGTCTGGAATTCTTTGAACGTGGTGATGTGTGACTGAGAGTTGTGGCTAGGAGAAGCAGGGGAGGAGGGAGAGGGAGGAGTCCCGTCCCCCTGATCGCTGGAACCCTCGCTGGACCTCATTATCTCTCGGCGTCGGCGCCAGTTGTCCCGGAGGTACTTCAGCTTCTTGGAGATGTCCTCTTCGTGACAGTCAATGCTTTGTGCTCTCGCGTCACCGTCGGTCGGTTCTCCAGGTTGGTCGGAGGTGACCCGGAACGCTTTGGCTGCCTGTTCCAGGAAACGTGTCCTTGAAGCTGAAGATGACCGTCCGTTGAAAGACTGAACACGCCGCTTCCTCTCTCTCGTGGGGCGTCGGTGTAGATTGATAAGGTGGACGTCGTGGATGGTCTCCATATCCTCCTCTTGCTTCTTCTCCTCCAGAAGCTCTCCTCTCCTCTGCTTCAATGTACACTGCAGTTCGTGTATGTCCGTCTGCTCTTCCGGCGAGCATTTCTCCATCGCGAGGTCCATTTCTTCGGCGGTGACCACTTGTGTCGACCTCCTCTGCGGCGATGAAAATATCTCTTTTCGTTGTGGAGACGTGAAGCGAATCTGTTGCGTCTTGGCTCTTCTGCGTCGCAGCTTCGTGCCGGTGGCCTTGATAAACTCCATCTGCTTCACTTTTTCTATCTGGGTCAGCTTCATGAAGCTTTCGCCGTCATCCCCTCCAGATTTCGGCTCAAACACAAGGTTCTTCTCGTCGACTGACATCAAGCTTCCAAAGTCCTCCAGAAGATTCTCAAATCTCGATATCGGGGGCAGCGTCAGATGGAATTCCTTTTGGGTTGTCTCGACACTGGACAGTATTTTCAAGTCTCCCAGAAGGAAGTCTTTCATGTCGAGGATTTCTTCATCTTGGTCTGTGTTCTGGATCTGCTTAAAGAACTCCACAGCATTGAGAACTCGCTTCAGATTCATCCGGAGTTCCGTCTTTGCTCTGTCCACTTCGTTGAGAAACAGCTCGCGGTTCTCCAAGGTGTCCACCTGTGTCAGGAGACTCTGCTCGTGAGTCTTGATCAGATGCTGCAGCATGGAGGACCTGTCGACAATCTGAGACTTTATCTCAGCATTTCTGTCCTGCCACTTGTTGACACTTTCGTTCACAGAGTCGATGGCATACGTTAGTCTCAACGCCTCCCCTTGGAGATTCATCAGCTTTGTCATGAGCTTTCCTGATACTATGCAAGCTTCCTTCTTCATCTCCATTCGACTCTGACCCTGTCCTACGGTGACCTCTGTAGGTTCATCAGAAACAGAAACATCAGTCTGAGTGAGACTAGGCATGGTAGACGAGATCAACGACAGCGTAGACACGCCTCCTTCGGAAGTTGAATGCACCACGGTTGAGATCGGCGTTGATGTCTGTCCGTGCCACGTTTCCGATCTCGACATGTGGGACGACGCGTGACGCACGATTTCGTCGGGATGGTCGTCGAAACCTTCATCCGGCTCCATGTTGGGGTTCTGATGCTCCCGAAGAAACTCCATCTCTTCGTAGTAGGAGTCCGCCAGGGTTTTGACGAATGCATTCGTTTTCAGTCCGTCCACGCCGCGATACGTCAGAGCCACACTGCACCCGCACGTGGGGCAGGTCACGTCTGGTGTGAGGCTGGAGTCCTTCTTTACCAGGGTTTGCAGGCAGTCAGAACAGAACGTGTGGAGGCAGGGCAGGACCTTGGGGTCCCGGAACACGATCTGACACAGGCAGCACACGGGCGCCATAGGGGGTTGGCTTGGGTTCATCATTGTGACCAGTGTTTTTGGATGTGTGGTTAGAAGATGCCCAGCTCTTGTACACTGAACTGTTCCGGTCTGATCTCTAGGAATTTTGCTAGTGAAATTGGATGCATCATCCTTGGGTCCAGACCTTATGGCTTGACTAACTCTTCATGAGTCTTGGGCTGGAAAATAAGAAAGAAGACTTAAGATTTGAATTTACCTTTGAATTTCAAATGAAAGTGGATTTATTATTATTATTATTTTTTCACTGCAGCAATGAAAGGGCAATTCTTTATAGTATACATAGTTGTGATATAAGTGAAAGAATCTTGAAAGCGACTAAAAATAAATAAAAAATACAACAAAAATATTAGAGTCAAGCTGTTTCGTACAGAAGAGTCCTGGCTCTGAATTCACTATTTTAGAATACTGCTGATGAAAACAAAATTATTCCATTGCCTCAAGCAATCAGTCCATAATGCAGAAAACCACACTTATTCTCACGCCATTCCTGCATACTTATTCTCACGCCACATTATCTAATTTAACCCCCGGCTGTTTTGTTTATTTATTTAAATTTATTTTGTATTTATTGCATTTTATGTGAGATGTCGACATTACTTCTACATACATTACTTCTACGTCATTGCTGCTTTCAACTAAATCAAGACACTGTTACAAGACTCAAAAGTGCTTTTAAGCAGTTTTAAACTTTTAGGCATATGGCATATACTATGGTAACAAAGGTGGCATATACTTAACATAAACATGATAATCATATATCGTTTTGCGGCTTAAACATTTTGACATTCTTTTGTGAAACTATCCAAATATCTAAGGCATAAAGTGCAATTGCATAGCTAATTTATGATTTATGCTAAGATAACTTTGTAAAATAATATTTTATTTGATTCTTTTTAATAAAATACAAATAAAGAATCGTACAATGACATATTTGTGTATTCAATTCTAGTTCAGCAATTGTATACATGCTCAATATGTATCTTAATGCTTGATAAATACGTACCTGGTAAATATGTTTTGAAATGCCAACCTATTACATTTAGATATGTCAAAGTTAGTGTGACTATCAGATCAACATGGCAGAGCCTGTATATTTTCAGTGTAAAGATTGCTTGCATAATTACCTGCATAAATCTGATTAAAATCATATCTCGTTTTCCGCCTTAAACATTTTGACATCCTTTTGTGAAACTATTTGTCCAAATATCTAAGGCATAGAGTGTAAGTTTTGGATCTTTATTTTAATGCTATTGCATACATGCTAATTTATGATTTATCCAAAGATTACTTTGTATATTTTCAGTGTAAAAATTCACCCTCAATACTTGCCTGCATAAATCTGATTAAAATCATATCTCGTTTTGCACCTTAAACATTTTGACATCCTTTTGTGAAACTATTTCCCCAAATATCTAAGGCATAGAGTGTCACTTTTGGATATGATTTTAATGAGAGTGCATTAATGCTAATTTATGATTTATGCTAATATTACTTTGTACAAGAATATATATATTTTTATTATTATTATATTTTTAAATACAAATAATGAATTGCACAATAACATATGTGTATTCAATTCTACAGTTTAGCAATTGTATACATGCTCAATATGTATCTTTATATTTGATAAATACATACCTGGTAAATATGTTTTGAAATGCCAACCTATTAAATTTAGATATGTCAAAGTTAGTGGGACTAACAGATCAACATGGAATGGCCTGTCTATTTTCAGTGTAAAGATTAACCCTTGATGCTTGCTTGCATAATCACCTGCATAAATCTGTCCTTAAATATATGTAGCTTCTGGCAGTTAGAATGATTCATGCTATGTTTTCAAATTTAAATACAAAGTACTTTGGTTGGTTTATGTATTTATTGAATACAGTACTTGCTATTTGCAGTAAGCTACATGCCCCATTCATAAGAGTTTGTATGATCCAGTCCGTGCGCCTTTCTGCTTACTCCTGTCCCCCCAACCCCAAACCACACCCCAACCCACCCATCTCTGTATTCTTCATCTCATGGTGTACAATATTCATTTCTTTTGGGTAAATGGTTAACATCCATGTACAGTGTAGATAGGTCACCATGACATTATGTGACATATGTATCGGTGACAAGTGGAAAGGTCATATCTATTAGATTGATTTATTATGACAGCTTAACAAAGGTGCAGGTGTAGAACATTTAAATTGTATTATTATTATTATTTTTGTATATTGTTGTTGTACAAAGGTAACACATTCCTACAGTGACATTAATCAATCAACTTTTTGTTATGTTACAGCTTTCATAAAACTAGCAAATATGTTGCAAATTTAGTATTTTTGTATTTTGGATATCTAAATGCAAAATGTTAATTAACTTTAATGCATTTTATATATACTGTAACTCATGAAATTAATGCGTCACTAATTTAATGCGACTTCTAGCTTTTAGACATAAATGCGACACCAATAAAATGCGAACAGCCATGTCTCCATACATGTTTCCCTCCAGGTCTTACCTTTAACGCGCAGCAATTAAATGCGACAATACGGCGGTCGCATTTTTCGCATTAATATTCTGCTCACATTAATTTCATGATTTACAGTAGTTAACACATTTAATTAAGGGCCAGTAGACGTTTGTGACATATTTAGTGTTAGATTATACATGTATTAACAAAAACATATATCCCTCCAGGGCGTACACTCCAACTATAACACATGTCTCTTGTTTTCTCATAATACACTGTCATGTGTGCTTTGAGTATATTATCAGGTGTGCGTTATTAAATTTTCCGTGTGTTACTAACATTTACCATGCGTTATTAACATTTGTAATGCATTATTAACATGTGTCGGTGCGTTATTAACATTGACCATGTATTATTAACGGGGGCAAATGTAATAACGCATAAACGTATGTTTGCTGTTTGTAATATAAAGACAAATTCGATTGGCGGTATTCGAACTCTGGAACTCTCGCATTTTTTGCGCTATTAGGCCATCTAAAGTTTTATAGATGTTTAATATTGTAGGCATTTGAATGAATCGCTCGTAAACTCCCTTATACATATTAAGTATATTGATATTAAAATGTGTATACAACGTTTATTTGTATATTATTGTCGTGATATATGACAGTTAACACACTGCCCTTGGGCGTTACTGGCATGTAATGCACTCTGTTTCAGGAATTACCCCTCGGGCTACTTCCTTCAACGTTATGCATTACATATCGTAACGCCCTCGGACATAACCATCACATAATTATACAACATTAAAAGCAGAATTGTTTTCGTATGGAAAAGCAATCGTGTTCTTGTCTATTTTCATTTAATTAAATTTGTTACCAGAATAAAAATACCTTTGAAATTCAGAAACTGTGATTGCCTGTGTATACATGCACTTATTCACTCACATATATATTCCATGAATAAACATCCTGTATCAATATTTGTACCCACCTTGACAAATGAAAAAAGCGTTTCATTCACAACAGGTTGTAAGTGCCTAGACAGGGAAATTTTCATTCAGCATTACAGTAACACAGTCGAATTTTGTAACCGGTAGATTTAATGAGCACTTGTATATATTGTGGGGGTCTGAAGAAACTGTATAGGGATATATATACCGTAGTCATTTATATAAGTAAGTGAAGGTCAGTGGCGTGGTTTTGACTGGGGGCCGAGGGGAGACAAGACTTGGATAGATATAGTGTTTGTACAGTGGACAATGTGTGAATGGGAGGTGACAGTAGGGGTCTATGTCTGGATGTGTATGGCCTTTAACCCTTTGTGTGCTCACCCACGCTTGGGTGTTAACACTTTATGCGCCTATGATGCAGGGATAATAACTAACTTTAAAACGTACTCGTCCGAATAATGATACAAATAACAATTGTTTACAAAATACATGAATTCCTACTCACCCTTAGGATACCTTTAGCATTGGAAGAAATGGCCCAGGTGAGTGGGCGAATGTTAATTGTGAACCCTGTATGATGGCAGTATCCTAATAAGTACAGTTTTACCCTCTACCTATTGGATTAGGCATAGGTACTACTGTTTAGGGCATCTCTGGTTGCCTTCAGTATAGAGAGGGTTAAAGGCATACAATCACATTTTGGTCATATATTTCATGGTCACATATTTTCATGGTCAAACGTATTTTCCCTGTAAGTATGTACATTTGATTTATCTACACAACTAAGTATTAGACAAAGCTGCATTTTCCTGCATGTTCAGTTTTCAATATTTTAATATTATTTTTTCATAGTTTTGTGTTTTTTTATCACGAGATAAAAAATAATAAAATAAAATTGTTAGAAAATCCACATATGCGAATTTGCAAGCTTTGTACAGATGCAGTCGTATATATGGGTTAATGATTCCTGCTGCGATGAAAAAACACTAATTCAAGCAGAATGTACAGATGTGAAAATTACATCTCATTCTGTGTGAAAACATTGGAAAAAAGTGCTTTATTCTACGATAAATTATGTTGGCAAATTGCCAATTACGTCACATATCCTTACTTTTAACCCCCTTGTTAGTAGTGACTACAAACACCGTGACGAGCTTTTACGCGACGTCACAGTAGCATGACATCATGTCTCAGTTGATGGAACAGCCAGTTAACGAGCCCAGTTTATGTATTCGTAAATGGACGGTTGATGCATCTAATTTTCATTTTTTTCAACAAATGTGTGCTATGTTAGAATAGCAATAGAGTACAGTCTACCCCTATATATACTGTATTCAAATATATTTTCGCCCTGAACTATTATAACATTAAAGTACTCGGAGGCAAGCATCCTCATACTTTAACTATAATAGTTCAGGGCAAAACTATACTTGAATACAGTAGGCCCTATATATAGGGGTAGACCTTACTCTATCCCTTAAATAAAATAGAGTAGACCTCGCATATAATGTACTCATTGGGACCGGCAATTTGTTTCCGTTATACGCATATGCCATAATTAGCGTTAAGACAGGACCGGAACTTCAGATTCAGTCCGTTGTAGGTGTGAGTGTCCGGTTTATCCGAGGCCGGTATATGCGAGGTCTACTGTATTTTGATAAGGCCACAATTAAAAATATGCTTGTTTCCCCCCAGTCGACCATTTAGGAGGAATAAACAAATTCTTGCAACAAAAGAAGGTTTATATTTCTACATTTGAAGTATAAACATAAAGGCTGACGTCCTGAAAACATAATAATTTACTTGTTTTGTCTGATAAAATATTTGGATTCGGATGAGGGGAAACAAACTATTTTTTTAATGTTGGCCTAAGCTGGTAAAGTTACTTCCAGTGAACATTACACTTTGTATCCTGCTCCTTAGTCTCTGACTCCCTGATCACTGATTGGATGAGGGCCGACTCCCTGGTCACTGATTGGATGAGAGCTCCCTGATCACTAATTGGATGACCGACACCTGGCCATCTCTCTATTCCTTGTCAGTTGTCCCAGGTACAGATGACAAGGTAGGTAAATATTGTGCAGGAATGGATATTTAGTTCCTTGTCTGGCTTGAGGGTTAACAGATAGCAAACTGTCATTTATAGACTGCAGATTAACGTGGTGGTAATGGAGATTTTAAAATAAAAAATAATTATTTAATTAAATTAAATTACATTTCTTTCATGTACATGTATTTTCAATAATACCAGGTAAAAATATGACCAGATTATTTGAGGATACCGGTTATAATGATCCCGATATTATCTTGAATGTCAATTTGATTAACTTTTATATTTTCGTAACGTACAGAATTATAAACGTGCCAATATTATAATAGTTTATGTAGGTAGCTGCAGATCTGTAGCTATTAGATGCCCCGTTTACTATTTTGCTATAGGGTGCCAGAATAGATAGTAAAGTAGTAAACAGGGCATCTTATAGCTACAGATCTGCAGCTACTTATGTAGGCTACTTTTCTACATTTAAAAAAATAAACTATGCAAATCGATTGATATATTAGTAGATTAAAGTGGAATGAATTCCCAATTACCGGTAAGAAAAAATAGGTAACACCAAGTCTTTGTAAGTTCTTGGTATTGGTCGTGACACTCATTCAGAAGAGGGTGGACACACTGCAATATATAACTTACACAATAACTTTGTAACCAAACATCGTGATTACGAACCCACCCTTGTCCGACATGCTGTCTGTAGTTGTTTATCCTTGCTTCTCCTAAATGCATGAGAGTTATCGAGATCATGTACTTGCTAAGATAAAACTAGATGCACTTGTGACTGTCGCCTGATCGCAGGGCCTAATCTGGTGTTCAGAACATCAATCGTGACCCGATTACCATTATGATAATACACTGGTTGCATACACAAAATTTGCTTAGGAGTGTAAATGTATACATATGTAAATAAAAATATACAGGTACGTTAAAATATATTTGCTATTCAATCGCATTTCGATTAAGCAGGTTGAGTAAAATAGGTTTGCAAATATTCCAAACGACCTCAAGGAACTTCCACACCTCATTATTACTAGGGGTGACTATCACAGGTAATTTCACTATCACGATAGGTATTGCGATAGTTAGAATTACTATCATGATAGTATCATAAAGGGGCTTAAGTCAGTTTTTGCTATATATTTGGTCATTAAAAACTGACTTAAGCCCCTTTATGAATACCAGCCCAGGAGTCCAGGACAAGTTGGAGTATTCAGAAAATAAGCAAAGATAAAAAATATATATAAAAAACTATCGGAACTATCGATAGTCAATCATACTATCGCCAATAGTTAAAATTGTTAAGA
>JAUTBV010129668.1:0-12290 GCA_032361325.1 Lepetodrilus fucensis | reverse complement strand
CTTGTATTCAATGATAATCAGGAAATTAAATACCACATGGCTGTATCGTTGTGTAGCGATACATAGCCTCGCGATACTATACGTGAATCGTCAAACTTTGTATCGCGATGCACCGGTGCACCGGTGAATCGTTGCACCCCTATTGCCTACTAAGTAGGTTTTTTTGCATTAGAATGTTTCTTTTTAGTAGATATTTATACCACAGATACATACGTTCAATTGAGAAGTGTTTCCATTAAAAAAACTACCGGTAGTACAAACACTCTCAACATATTTGTGCATGCTATGTAACATATAATATGATATTGTACAAAGTTTTATTTTGATCCTATGGCATATTCCATAATAACTCAGCTTGAACACAAATTCAATTGAGTTTGTTTTGACTAGAAGACAGTAGCACCGCCCAACTAAAGAAAAACCTGGTATCCATTTGGCTTATTGGTCTAGTAACACCCTTAACTTCCCCAACATCTTCCAGTTGATGAAGGGAAACCAGAAACACCTCCAGTCTTGTCAGTTTGTTTGACAAGCATCCGCCAAACGTTCAGAGGTCTGTATCTCCACCTGACATCCAGCCATCCATAACACATGTAATGTATTTCACCCTATTCAAACCGCCTGTGTGTACACATAGTAGGAGGCCGGGAAGGATGATTTAGCCCTGCACTGTGTTGTGAGTTCTGATTGTCTGTAGGAATTCCATCGCAGTGATCAGCGAGAGATCTGGACTACTGCCACACTTACTGGAAGACATAATCTTGTTGCCTTGTCTTGTATAGTCTGAATGCTGTCTGGGACATGGTCTTGTTGCCTTGTCTTGTAATAGTCTGAATGCTGTCTGGGACATGGTCTTGTTGCCTTGTCTTGTATAGTCTGAATGCTGTCTGGGACATGGATACCTTATCATGGAGAATAAATAGGACGGTACCAATAGGACATACCTGGACTGCAGTACATATGTATAATGGTTTTATGAGTGCAATGAAATTGCTTCATTCACACTGACAAAAACATATTGTATATTAATAGTGCTGCCAAAAATATGAATGAAAAGTTGGTACTGACATTTATGTGAATAAAAAAATAAATAAAAAAAAGTTGTCATCAATCAGATTATTTAAAACTTGACATCAGGTATGCTATTGTGGAATAAATAAAGTTGTTGCAATAAAGCACATGAATGTGATCACCAGTAGCATTTAGTGTAGGCCTACAATCTGTGAGTTGATAAGTTGTTGTCAATCAGATTTTTAAAAACATGTATGCTATTGTGGAATAAATAAAGTTGTTTACACTAAAGCACATGAATGTTAATGTTCATAATTTTAGAGCTCAAAAGAAATTAAGATTACCTATTACTTAGGATTAGAATTACATGGGGCATAGCAGTGGAGTTAAATCTATCAGGTTGGATTCAATCCGAGTGACACGGATCTGCCATTGTTGATTTACTTGATCATTACAGCCGAGTGGCAAGTGTAGGGATAATGCGCCAGGTGTGAATGTCAATTTCCTGACCCACTATGACAACAATATAGAAAAACACATTCAAAAACAGTTGTACAATCATTCTATAATGGTATTGAGGTATCAAATGGAAAATTGATGGTATTTAAATTGTATGGCAATGCACTTTCTATGGTACATTCACCTCCTAATGCTTCACCTCAAGGTCTAGCAAAGTGTCTGTGTAAAGTGTCTGTCTGTGTCTGTCTGTCTTTCTGTCTGTGATACAACAGATGCATTTATAGATACATCCATAACAACATCTGTAAACATAATTCATTCATATCGTTGGATCTATATTCATGGCAGATATATATTTATGTACACTTAAACGGCTCATGCATTGCCGATTAAACAAGAAATATATGAGGATATTTGTCAGTTGCTCATCTTGAATTGATTGAATATTCATATATATAAATGCATGTGACATCTGTCCTTAATGCTTTTAGGATATAATTATATTGACTTCCAATTTCTGATACTAAAATTCTGGTTTTATCATATTTTTTTATGACCATCATTAGCAAAAACAGATGTAGAAAACAAATGTGCGAGTTTAACAAATTATAGTTCTGTACTGGCTAGGCAAACATAACCTTGGTCATAAAGGCTAGACAGCTTGTATTTACAGGCTAAAGGACATAACCTAGTATTGACATAAGCTTGTTAGTGAGTTGCAGGAACCCACACTGATAAATGATAGTGTAGAATACTAAATATCCTTATACTGTAATGCTGTATTGCTACAACACTGTATATCGTTTCCAAAAGAAAACATCTTTTTCTATAGAAATACATTTTCATTGTTGGAATGTAGATTTTGGAAATATAATTAAATTACTCACAGCTACTTCCTAACTTTATTAGCATACCAACAGGTGTATGTGAAATGTCAACAATGGTATCTTCATGAAGAAACATTTGTTTTACAGAGAGTCTAGGTAACGATAAGGAAGTGTGGCCCTCTTGCGTCTTGGGAGCAGAACAATCCCAACTGTTAATGGTTTATTGAAGGCTCTGGTTGCTGATACAGTGCCGGGGTATCTATTCTGGATATCAATGAAGTGTGAGGGAAGAGATTACAGGAGATTTCTGAACCTGCAAAACAATAAAGAACCTGTGAGGCCGATAAAAAACATGGTTATATTGATTGGATTCACAGGTATGGAAAAAAAGTATACACCAAGAATGACGTATTCTATGGGGTAAGCCAGTGGAATGTGATGGTAAAGATGTCGACATTTCCAGTATATCTCTGATGATATTATCAGGTATTTCTATTCCCATGGTGAGAATGGTTCTTCAATGATGAGGATAGGATCTACCTGAGTTGATTGGCAGATGTTAGCATGCTTGAAATTAACACTATTATTAGGGAGACAATGATGTACTATGTAGAAGCATTGGTGATTGCTTGTCATACCTACAGGTACTGTAATATACCTGTATATCTCTTTCTCAGTACATTGGAACTTACTTGGCACTTACTCTGTTTTACATCTTATTCCAATCATTCCACTTCTTGCTTTTAACCGTCTATCTTCTAAAGACAACCAGCAGTGTCCAATAGAGCAGCAATTGTGATTAATCCAGCAGGGAGAGGGTTAACATTGAATTTGTCATGGATAATTGGTAATTACTAATGTTGTAAACCTCAATTTCAGTCAAATCTTGTGTGGTCTTTGAGTACAGTTTATAGTATGTCTGCTATATATAGTTAAGTCTTTTTAAAGGGTAGACTTATCACAAAATGGAATCCTCTATCTATCGGCACAGCAGGGTTCTACTTTGATCTATGCCTTGAGCTATGTACTAAATACAGCACCTTGATGCTCTATGGATCGCGTTTAATTTAATTAATTTCAGAGCTTTGTTAATGTGTCTTATTTGTTATGGATATGTTGCTTCTGTGTAGTTGACACAGTTATTTTTATTGTTACCAAAATATGTCCTTTTTTTATGATGGCTCAGGGCAGATTTGCTTGACTTGACTCATTTTTCTTGACATATTTCAAGTGTACTGTTACAGATATTTCAATAGAACATTATGAGGTTCATGAGGTATTGAAGAACTTTTTATGAAGATCATTTTCATGAGTGGATATTATCACAATTTAAGATTATATAAGATAATAAACTAGGAAATTTATTTTGTGCAGCATTGCTTGGTATAAGAAGCAGCAACAGTGTTTATATTGGTAGAAAGTACAGGTACAGATAAATGCCAATTTTGCTATTAACCTTATCTCTGCTGGAGGCAACTGGATATGCCCACAGAGGAGTCATTAAGATTGAAGTTGTCTTCAGGGCTCTAGACTAACATATGCCCGACGTACAGGGGCAAGCTATTTTAAAAAACATTTTGTACCTTTGGTGCCTTTGCATGCAGGCAAGGACATCAGAATGTCTTCTTTTTTGTAAAACAATATTTATTGGAAAAACCTCCAGGATCCATAAACAGCCAACTTACGGGGTAATGGCTATTGAACATGTCTCCCAAACTCAGAATGTTAAGTCTTGCCCCGAGATTACGAAACCTTTCTGAATACGATAGCATACGCAACTCAGAATTGTGTTAATAAAACGTCATGTTTTTTAGCATAGCACATGCGTTGAGCGTGAAAAACATACTCAAAAAAGATTCATAATCTTGGGGCCTGGTCTTATACCAGACTGTCATGCAACAGAAGTATATATCTCCTCAACACCTTCCACTGCTTACTGTGCACTGGTCTCCAGGTCAGCCTCCAGCAAGTGTGAGAAGTGATGCCTCTCTAGGCCAGGATGCACTGATGACACACACCGGCGTAATCTCCTCAGACAGACCCACAGATAGAGCAGCTATTTAATGTATGCTGGATTAAAACTGTCTGGCAAGGCCTATGTGTATCCTTCCCCGTGTGTTTCAGTTACATGTGTGCACACAAGTACCAGGTCTGTGTTTCCTGTAGAGCTGGCAGACGTTGATGCATACTAGGTGTCAACATTCTGTAACCTGCGAATTTGTAATTAGGAAAGTTTGGATCACTTCCTGTGGAAATTGCCATATCTCATTGCAGGTATAGAACATGTGTGTATATATGTAATACTAATTCCAATAGCTCATTGCAAGTACAATATATCTATATGTCACAAATAGAACATGTGTGTATATATGTAATACTAATTCCAATAACTCATTGCATGTACAATATATCTATAAGTCACAAATAGAATATATGTGTGTATGCATAAACATATTGATTATTATGGTTTAATATATTTGGTGGTATTCTTTCGTAATGTGGTTATTCAATATTAACATATGGATATAGAAATGCATTCTGAAGAATATATAAAATTATAAAGTACTCAAATTACATTCCTTTCTAGTCTAATCCCAATCATGATTTGGGCCATGATTTGTAGTATCAGTAGACATACCGTACAGGATATAATGTTCACGTTGGGATGAAATGGATTACAACAAGACCCACATTACAGATGGTGACAGAAAGTAATACATATCTTACATAGATGAAAATAATTCCCATGTAAGTGGCGTCATGGATAAAATGGATTGGTCTAAGGTTGAAACGTCTCTGTCTGTGGAAACATTTGGTGCTATAACTCTCCACAGCATAACACTCTTCCAGACAATAGCGATGTCCTCGGAGATGTATAGCACTGCCAGACCATAGCTACATAGGACATCACTCACACACAGAGCAATAGATAGCTGCTGGAAGAACACAGTTTGTCCTAGGAAGACGGGCAGTAAATCACACGTACAATAAGTATCTAAATAGAAAGTAATCGTCCCAAGACATATCTGCTGGCTGTTGGTAATTGGGGTATTTGTCAGTTGGTGTCATATAGGTCAGATGATCACTTGATCTGTCAGCTACTATTTCAAGGGTGCTGTAGATCTCTTCTCTTCTGCTTGGCTGAATCTGCCTAGTGAGATACCTAAGTAGACCATATTGAGATGCTAATGAATGAAAGAACTTCATCAATGGTAGTAATTTAAGAATGGGTCACAGATGTTGGTTGGTCGTCTCTTGTGCTAATTGTAGTCATAGATTTTAATCCAAGAAGGTGGTTGTGGTGGTTGCTTTGAACTCTATATCATATGATCTTGTTGCGTCTCCTCTGTATGGGTAGAAACACATTAAGATGTGTCTATTCTGAATGGACAGAAACACATTTAATTGTGTCTCTGTATGGGTAGAAACACATTATGTCTGTCTCCCTTATGTGGGTAGAAACACGTTAACCTTCTCCCTGTTGAATAAAATCAAAGTGTTCTATTTCTGCATGTGATCGGGCAACTTAAATCGCGTTCAGCAGAGTTAAGATGTGTCTATTCTGTATGGACAGAAACACATTTAGTTGTGTCCACCCTGTCTGACAGTAAACATACTTTAATTTATACACACTCACTGTGGACATGCACACACACACACACACACACACACACACACACTGTGGCTACCTCTGGTGTGGAAAGGTGACAAGATTCTTTCTGAAATAGGAACTCACAACGTTATTCTATTCTCACATTAATGATGATTTGGGCAGACACTGAGCAAACATAATGTATAATGATGTTTTTATTCAGGTTTTACACAGTCACTATGATGTTCAACTCACGGATACACGGATAGTTAAACTATCCGTGTGAATACATCTCAAGTTCTCGTACTTGCAGCTATGAGTAACTGAAGAATGTTTATAGTGGATATCTTGTAACTAAAGGACATTTATTGTCGATATCCAGCCAGGATTGTTTAGCCGGATCAGCATGTTGTCTAAATATCACACCAGCGACACTATGATGATTTGCCACCACCGCTGAAACTGGCACATCTCTGCAGTGGCAATACACACTTGATATTTATTTGCTGCCTACTGTTTTCTGACATAACAATGTGCACGAGAGCTTCTTTATGTAAGCCGTGTACAGTGTTATCTTGGATTGCAGCTGTGAGGTTGGAACCTTCGCCATTTCTAGCATGCATCGCCCTGGGTGTGGTGAGGTAGAGACTCTGGCTGTGCTGTAACACTGGGGAGTTAGCTCATGAAGAGAAACCACGATGGTGGACCAGATGCTAAGACACTTAGCAGGTTAATGCTAATTTTTAGTGGAAGGGATGCACCATCATCATTCCTGGGATGCACTCTCTCAAGGGCAGATCTTATAGTGTGTGAGAGTGTGAACGCGATTACGATTAGTGTTGGGCATGTGTCTATGCTACAGGTATGATAATGATGAGATACATGACAGGAAAAACACCATGTTAATGATTATCTAAAGACCATAAGAAAAAGCAATGAAGATGAAGACATTAATCATTACTTATGTGGGTTCATATTATAAATGCAAATTGTTATACAACTATTAGTGTAATATACCTTCAAGATTACGGTGTTATTTATAATGATAGAGATGTTGTATGCAATTAGATTTTGACAAAGGAACATGCTTGTGGATGGAAATTTGAAAGGGAGTCAAATTGCTCCGGTTAACATGAATTATTGCCTGTTTAAGCTCAGATTACTATTAGAAAGATTACACCTTGATGCTGCGTTATATTCTACAGTGTACGTAACAGTAACAACGACTTTAAACTGTTTTGTATTCATGCAACATGACCCCAATAAGTTTGGCATAGCTGTACTAATGTATGCTGAAATCCAGAACATGGTCTTCAAATTCTGTTTAGAAAGTAGGAGCCGAGTTTCTTTTGAAAAGAGCAACATCTCGGCTATCTTTTACGTCTGCAATTGTTTGTTTTGAAGTTTCCAGTAGCTCTGCTTCATATAGGCTTACAGTGAACTAACAATAGTTCTATAGACTGTGTGGTGTCGGTGTGCTGAGGGGAGGCCATAGATAGACTGATGTAGCACAGCAGGATGAAGACATCTGAATACAGACACCAGTAGGCCTATATGGTGCCCACTATTGGAGGCCATCTTAGGATCTGACTTCACAAAACCAGGAGCTATTGACAGCTATACAATAATATATATGGTATACAGGATTTAGATGCTGGTGACAGGATTTATATTTAGATGATGGTGACAGGATTTAGATAATGGTGACAGGATTTAGATGATGGTGACAGGATTTAGATTTAGATGATGGTGACAGGATTTAGATTTAGATGATGTTGACAGGATTTAGATAATGGTGACAGGATTTAGATGAATGTGACAGGATGCAACAACTGAATTTCTATGATGAATGTAAATTAATGTATATAACTGAATTGACATGGTTACATCTGATGATGGTGACATCAATTCATTATACATTTTTTCCTCTTCAAAATTAGTTCCTAACAAGCAACTTTTGATAATGTAATTTCAAATGTTCTTAAAATTATTTTGTTATTATTCTATGAGAATTATATTAATGCATTTAACTTTCTGACAATGAAAGGCAATGATAGGAGGCAATACCAGGAGATCCCCATCTACAACTGTTAGTATTACACTGAATGAAAGACAAGAGAAGTCATGGCTACTCACAATGTATAATTAGCTTTGATGGTGATGGTAAGCATCACCAAGTGTCCAAGTTGCCCACTGTAGTGTCAGTAAGTGTCTAATCACATTAGTGTTATCAGTGTTTAAGAGGTCTGAAGTGTTCTTCAATAACCCCAGTTTATCACTCTGCAGATAAGCTCCAGGCGATGTGACCACAGACCCTTTCTACCTTGTAGTTTCTGTCTGGCTATGAAGACAACAATTTCCATTTTGACCCATGCAGTTGAAATGTGAATATATATGTTGCTAAAATAATAGTTCCAAAAGTTCCATCCCTGCACAAATATGATACCATATCAGTATATTACCGTAATGATAAATGGCCACTTATTCAACTTGCATATATATATATATATACCTAGTTTATTTGAACCGTATAACCTTTTACCACTTGGACTATAATCACATCTTTAGAGGGCATCTCTGGTTGCCTCCAGCTCTAGAAAGTTAATGATTTGTGTATCCTTTGAATCAGAATAAATTCTGTTTCATACATCCCTTGAATCAGAATATATTTCTGTTTAATAGATGGGTATGCTTGTGGGGATGTTTTCTCCTTGACCGTGTTTTTATGCTGACACTGTCATTGTAGTAGGAAACCCTGTAGCTCAATACCACTATAGGCAACAGGACATACCCCTATGATCAGTGATTGTCATTAATACAGTGAAGAGAGAAAGTTAAGTGTTTGCATTACATATTTCCCATGCTCTATAGATCAGTGATTGTCATTAATACAGTGAAGAGAGAAAGTTAAGTGTTTGCATTACATATTTCCCATGCTGTGAAGAAGAACTGGGTGTTCTAGGTTGTATGAAAGTCTTCCTTCCCATCCCTTGATGCGTGCATAGTTACAAATATAGACAATACCCACCCTCCACCACATCTCACAATGTAATGTTATGGTCTCTGAGCCTCTGTATCAGCTAGCAGATTTCTCAACACAGACCACAACGTAATGTTATGGTCACTGAGCCTCTGTATCAGCTAGCAGATTTCTCAACACAGACCACAACATAATGTTATGGTCGCTGAGCCTCTGTATCAGCTAGCAGATTTCTCAACACAGACCATAAAGTAATGTTATGGTCGCTGAGCCTCTGTATCAGCTAGCAGATTTCTCAACACAGACCACATGCCTTGTTTTTGTTTCAAACGAAAGATTCATTTCAGATTGCTAACTCATGTTACGTTTAGACTGTAACCGAATGTGATTGTGTTTTGTGCCTTATCAACTTTTAATTCTCTCAGGGTGTAAGTGGTTTGATATTCAAGTACAGTGCACCCTCGTTATAACGCCCTTCAATGCACCGCGGATTCGGCTATAACGCGGGGTCTAACGTGGACCCCATTTTTTAAAAAGAAATTTAAAAAAAATATATTTTGTTTAAATAACAAAATGTTTTGCTTTAAATTGTATTTCAATTGGTTGATTTGTGGCAAAGATTGTCTTCAAGGTATTTACAACATATACCTAGTCAATGTGACATTTTACCATTATAATTTAACTGTGTATTTTGCTATATCAGTTGTTTATTAATGCTTTATTTATTTGATATAAATTAGATTACTTTTATACCCAGGATACAGTAACAACATTTTTTATATTATTAAAAAGAGGGAATAAAATGCCTGAAATGGCCTTCTTTCTGACAATAAAACATACACATTTATAGACTTTGACATATTCCATCAATTTTATGCATGAGGTCCTTCCACTAATACTATCCACTTTGTCCTTAGAAGACTCCCAGGAGTGTTATTAGTCTCTTCTCCAAACAAGAACAGTGATTTCTATTTGACATAATTTGGTCAGTTGTATGTTTCCCCCAGGGGTTCCATTGTCTGTGCTGGAAGGTGCTCCGTGGTTTGTTCTGATGACACCGTGGCAGGCGACACTGGTACAGCTGCCTTTCACTTTCTCATTCTGTATAGATAAGCAGGGATAAATTGCGTCTCCTTGCTGTACACCATATATAATACAGGGGATGTTTGGTGGACGTCCTCTTTCTGATAACATTGTGCTTGATTAAAACCTTTTGTTGCTTGTGAATTGCAGAGGTTAAATAAGGATTCGTAAAGAATGTCTTGCAATGTTCGTGTTGTTCATGGTAGGCGGGTTTGTTTGTATGACAGAACGGATTACAAGCACTTGACTAGACCTACACATCTATATTTGATGACTGGACACAAAAGGAGATTTTCTTTATTAACACCGTCTTTTTGAATAGTTTTCTGTTGAAGAGGATGGAAGTTAGTTTGCACTGTTGCACTTTTGGTCTGGTATGTGTAAATTCATAGTATAGATGAGGGAATGTGAAATAGTATAGATGAGGGAATGTGAATATTTACAGTCTGAT
The DNA here is from genome assembly GCA_032361325.1 of Lepetodrilus fucensis. Classification (NCBI taxonomy): domain Eukaryota; kingdom Metazoa; phylum Mollusca; class Gastropoda; order Lepetellida; family Lepetodrilidae; genus Lepetodrilus; species Lepetodrilus fucensis. Next base: position 1,887 of record JAUTBV010129668.1, on the reverse strand, counting down.
ATGCATATCTGTTATATTCCTTCACCAACATTTTACATTTATCAAAATGATAAAGCTTTTGAAAACTCTATAAGAGTCAGTGCGAGACCAATACCATTATCATCTGTAGGATGAAATATGCGTTCTCAAACTAATTCATTTAATATATCATTTATTTCCTTAAATAATTACAAATGATGTCACTCAATCTGGAAGTAAAATGAGAAGCTAACTAATACAGTATTCTCTCTCCTAATCTGTAATTCTTTTATGGCTATTTAACAGTAAAAGCTAATTATTCTCGACAAGTACTTCAAGGTTTGTTTAAACTATCTCAGATTTCAAGCAAGTTCACTTACCACAGTGGGAGAGAGAGGCAGAGAGGTCGTGATTAAATCTACAGATTACGTTGAATCTCTTTTAACATTGCGAGGGACAGATCCATTTGCTAAATGTTGAAAGAACACATCACCGAAGTATACACTTCATAATTTAAAACTGTGAACCCTGCATGAGAGGCTTCACCTGATATCAGTCCTCTTGTAACATAGGAGAACTTTTAATTTATTTAAGACAGTATTATCAGTTATGAATGTCTGTACATTCCCTGAGATATGTTGAATCTGATAAAAGTGGAATATAATAGAATCACAGTCAAAGTTCGACCTAGGAGGAAGAACATTTGTGAGGACAAAGGGTCAAGTTATACTGAATAATGCAATCCTGACAAATTCACAGTTCTATCAACTTCTGTGTTTACCCCATGTAGGTCTTAGAAACTAAAGAGATACAGACATGGCAATTGTCCGTGGATCTGTGGAAATCTGCTGATGTATCCATCCAGGGGTTGATTCATTTGCACTGGCCATGGCTTGGGCTCACCATTGTGTGACCAGACCCTGGGCTTGTATTCCACTGAAATCACAATTGTCTGTTGCTATGCCAATGATTGTGATGATGTTTTTAAAAATTAAATTTGAAGTGCAAATCCAAGTACATTCACTTAACATATATTGTATCTATGTATACAAATGAGCATTATGTATATTTGTTTGACTGCAGTATTGAGCTTTGACCACATTAATGCAATTCCAACTGTTACTCATTTTTGTTTTTTTAGAAAGAATGTCTCGAAAACTAAGGATAATATTCTTGATCATATCTAAGACAGTAAACAAGCATTGTGTACTTAGAACGAGCTGAGCAATACCTATATTTGCTTCTGCTTTCAAGAAGATAAGAACAAGTCTAATTAAATACTAATAGCCTTTAACTTTGTTAAAAGAGCTTGTTTTTCTTCTAAAAAAATATCTTTCTAAATGCTGTTTCTTAAAGGTATTCAGGAACAATTTTACCAGAAGTTACTTGAACAAGAAAACGTAAAATGTCATGATGACCCACACATGCTTGTCATGTTTCCTGTGTAGTTTCTGGTAGCCATGTAAGATAGTTGCAGTACAGTACCCTCTATTTACAACACTGTTTCTATGTTGGATCTTGTAATGAGGTGTTTCCAGAACTGAGATAGCGGGCTGCCAGGCAGTGATTGCTTTCCTTTCTGCTCCGATGACGACCATGTTTATTGTTGTTCGTGAAGTTCTAACCATGGTAATTATTTGGTGTTGGGTAAGGTGACACAGAAATATTGGGTCAAGTTAGCTACTGGCCCACTTGCTGCTGATAGATGATGTCTTCTCTCTATACCAGTCTCGATGGAATGGACGTGGGAACAAAACAGGAATGTACTGGAGACTTGCAAGTTATGCAAGGACATCCCAGTATAACTAACATTCCTGTCTTCACTAGTATAACTAACATTCCTGTCTTCACTAGTATAACTAACATTCCTGTCTTCACTAGTATAACTAACATTCCTGTCTTCACTAGTATAACTAACATTCCTGTCTT
>JAUTBV010129657.1:0-12290 GCA_032361325.1 Lepetodrilus fucensis | reverse complement strand
CTAAGCTGGAAGGCGACTGTAAAAGCATTTAAATACACACACACACACACACACACACACACACACACACACACACATACTTGTGATATGGTTGTGCATACTTAATATTGGGATACTTGTTAATATAGGATATTGAATAGACTAAAATAGGGTTATAATTTTGACCTTTGGAATAAAATAGAAAATGTATGATTATTTCCTTTCCGAAAGCTATTGTAGAGAGCCATACGTTTTCACGTATTTCACTCCTCCCAGACTTGTTAGAGAGTTATAGATAAAGCATAGGACACACACAATCCAGTTTCACACCGACACAGGCACAAACCTGATCAACAACCAGCAATAACTTTCTAAATTGCCCACATTGAGATGGTGATATGTGTTCACACACCAGACTAAGATGCATCAAACTCACGTCTACAACACATTCAGCAATATTTCTGACAAGCAATTCTTCAAATTGCCATTCAAATTGGATCCGCGGTAGTTTATGCAATATATGAATAGACGTTATGGACATAAAATCACGTCGAAAATACAAATTTGCCGATAAAATAGACGACAATTTGTTTTGTAGCGCAAGATGATTGGTTGAACATGAGATTAGTGTTGAGTGGACACAGACGGAAGGAAAGAATTGCAGCGATTCATGATTACATGTTTCAGTTATGGCTACAATTGGCTGTTAAGTTAGTGATAGAATAGTTTGTAGTTCCGACTGATTTGCTATCAGTGACGTGTGATTGTATTAGCGGACTGACTGACTTAGGAAGAATGTATGCCAGTGTGGATATTTGTCATTGTTGGAAGAGTTTCATTGTTACCATATTCATTGTTACTATATTCACTGTTACTATCTTCAGTAATATGTTATGTGCTACTATTTTCAGGTTAATATATATTGTAATATTCTCCTCTGATACACTACTCAATATCGTCATACATGACGTGACTTTCGTAATCATGGTGCAATGGGTTGTTGTTCCAGATTCATGTTAGTAATACATGTTATACCAATACAAATACCAATACAAATACGAGTTTATACACTAGCCTACTCTATCTGATCACACAGTCATGCATATGTCAATACATGAAGTAGCTTTAGTAACCATGAATCACTAACTGTGCATTATAACAATTTTAAGTTGGACATGAGACTACGATAGTTTCAACAGACGGAAGGAATAGTCTAGCAATAGTGCTCGGCATCCGAGCGTGAAATCAAAATTTGAGGGTACCATACGACACCATGGAACCAATATTTCGCGCTGGGAACATCAAAGTTCGTTTACTAGACACCTTGAGGATTACAAAAATGTAATTTAAAAAAGTATATCAAATAGGTGCATGGGAACCCTACCTTCATACTAGACTAGAAAGAGTTGCAGCAATTCATGATTACATATTGCGGTTATGACAGTTATGTTAGTGACAGACTAGTCTGGGAATACACATTACTATTGGGAATACACGATGCCAAGCAAATAGGCATTTTCTAGTTTGTTTATTACATTTGATTAATTGAGTGCTTACTTTCAGCGAAGTAAAACTATGCTACTCTTTGCTTTTAAAGTATGTATTTCATAGGCATGTATACACTTTGGTATAATGTTTTATTTATAGTAGTACTTATCAGTACTTCTGGCCTCAGATCAATCTAGTAACTAATACATGTTGATTACAGCCGTGAAGAGTGTAGTCAGGTGGTTATTTGTAAAGCTATCAACTTACCCGATCTTAGCCACCATGCATACTGCTAATCTCTTCTAAATCCTACGCCGCTTGATTCCTATTCTATAGACAAACATGAAACTGGTTCCTCGCAATAAAACAGTCACTATAGATAATATACTTCAGCAGACTGGATCATATTAGGACAGCGCAAAACGATGCGATTTTCAATTTGCACCGTTATGTTGCTGATTAATGAAATGCCACGTTATTTGGTTGTGCAAGGTGTTGACATCATGGTAATAAAAGTGGAATGGTGTGTTCATATCACATAGATCAATATGACATCGGGACATAATAGTAACATGTGCAGACAGTAACTGGTAGTACTGAACCACTTTATAGCGTACACAGACCTATAAATACGTTAGGCTATGGAAACTGGCGTTGTGAGCGCGGCCAAATCTGACTGAACTCTCTGGTCCGTGAAATCAAAAGTAGTTTCTGAAGTTTCAGCACGTGTACAATTATTGATACTATTTTTTTTAAAGATTCATTGGACATGCGTTTTAGTGAATAGCTACGAAATTATATCGTGTGTATACGTTGTGGACAAATATTTAGTCACCACAACTATTGTGACATTTCAGATGCATAATGCGGCTGAAATAACTCTAATATGTGAACGTAATATGTGGGTGATATTAAACTATATATGAACAAATAAAAGCTGGTGAATGCATATTATACCATATTTAAATTGCCTTGCATTTAATTGGTTGAAATAGTTGGAAAAGTGTGGTCTACTTGGGATAACTCCATGGGGGAATTTCCTTTAGACCATTTCCATTAGGGCTGTCGGTGTTAAATGAAATCCCCACTTGATTAACAACGATAGCATCACGGGAAATTTGCAATAGGAACCATTTATCTCCTAAATATATAATGGATGCAATACTATATATAAAATATACAACAGAAATGTAACTGATAGATGATAGTTTTGCTGTACATGAGGTACGCAGCTGATACAACTCTGCAGTATATTAGTAGATGCAAATGTTTAGCCAATACAATATATTACAATACCATACGCTAAAGTTACCTTTCTGATGGCGAGATTGATAGGATGTATTGTCTGCACCGTAACAATGCAGACATCATACTTGGTATGTCAGTACCAGCCGGTGTTCGCAGGTTTACTGCAACATTCAGCGCTACGAATGTTGCGTTTTTTTCTCCTAGCCTAAACTGACAAGCCGTGTTATAAGTGAAATAATCTTGCAAGCGGCTCTAAACCCCAATTCACAAAACAAAAATCAAATATTCTTCCTTCATATGTTGCATCGTCGGAAATGTTTGAAGGACGCTCGTAGAGACTTTCTTTAAGCTCCACATTCACTCTGAACTTACTCAATAGCACGTACACTGCTATCACATGAACAGTTCGTGTCATATTATCAACGTGTTGTACATTTATTCAATATCTTTGAGCCACTACAATTCGATCCCGAGACTCATTAGTAACACTCAGATTAAGGATGCTATTAGAGCAGATATGATTATGCTACAGACCTATTAGACTATTTGTCATAGAAAAATCAACCAATAAACTGTACAATGGCACACTTTTCTGTCATTAGTTTGACTTCCTATGAAGAACTACACATTGATCGTGCCTTTTGCATGAAAGCAAGCAATACATAGTATTAATTTATAGTAGACTGAATGTATATGAAGATTGCTATGGTTACAAGTCATATTATTATGTATTCAGTACTCTCTGTTTTTGCTATAGTATTTCAAAGAGAAACGTTTAGTTAACTATTCTATTCCATTACATAACAAAACCAAATTAATGTTTAAAAGGAAAACAAGATATGACCAAGAAAAAGAGAAAAACAAAGGAAAAAGGGGTACCACAAATCAAATCAGTAATACATTTTAAAAACCAAGGGGGAAATCGGGATCTGCATGATCACAAGGGCATCTTTACAATTAGATATTTATAGTTGTTGAACTTGATCATTACTCTATTACTAACCCATGGGATATCATATCGATGGCCATTTGTGAAGAATATAATCTCAAAGGGAAATACCGGCAATATCGATATTTCGATAAAAGAAAGAGCTAACGTCGTCACTTTACTTCCATGAAAATGCCAGGATCATATTTAGACTAGATACTAGCCCTCTGGCCTTCTTCACCCACTTTACGGCAAGAGTTCGAGATACCACAGACGGCAGAGGGCCACAGGACATGGCGGGTTAATGGCGTTCTCGACAACAGTGTCCAAGCTCACAGGCTGTCAGCAGTGGCATAAGAACAATCTTCGCATAGCAGAAAAGTAGTTCTGTAAATTCATATCTGACACTATATAGTCTTATGACATAATTTGCATTCAAAGAACAAGTTTAACATAAACAGTAGCAGAATAGTAATGTAAATATATATGTGTTACTTTATAGAATTATTACATAATTTGAATAAGGCACATTAACCGTAGCAGACTAGTAGTTATGTAAGTTTCTACTTGTCACTTTATATACTTATGACAGAATTTGCATAACTCATAGGAACAATGTTAACATAAGCCGTAGAAGGAGTAGACTAAGTAGTAGCTATATGTACATTTCTGTTTGACATTTTATAGAATTATGACATTATTTGCATTAGGCATACCACCATTCTTCTGATAATCATCGTTCGATAATATCGACAATATCATATAGTCTTCACAATCACCGAAGCAAAATAGTAGTTTAGTTAATGTTTATAGGATTTACTATATACTATAAGTATTGCTTGATTAGCTTATGTGTGAAGCAAATGTAACCACATTACATAATATATATATATAAGAGTAAAACAATATTCTCAAGCACCGTATTAGGGTACCGTTTCTCGAAACTCTCATATCCACTATTAGACTACAGCGCTCATGATCCCCATGTAATAGAAATAGCTCCGAGAAACGATACCCAGAACACCAGCTTCGTTCATGTGTTTAGGATAAGCCATAGCATTTATTTATATTTATTTTGTATGTCTCAGTCTCATGCATGTAGAACAGAGTTATCCGACGAGTGAGATGCCCAACAGATTTCTGTCTTTAACAGTTTATGTATCTATCTCTCAGATACATATATAGTATACAGAAGATACGCAGACCTGGCCGATGATAGATTAGGACACAAGTGCCAGATATGTGCATGTCAAGAGTACACTGCACACACTATAGAGCATGGTACAGTGTTGGGGGCACGCATCAACAACCAGCAAGAAAATAAATACAATAAGCATAACATAACGAGAGCTGATTTTGCTATTGAAAACAGACTATCATATAACTGAAAGGACATTCATTTTAGGTAAACTATCAATACATCGACAACAACATCAAATTCAATAATAAAACATGGAGGACGGGCATAGTTAGGTATGGTCAAGAACTTACATAAGACTTTAAAATACATAGTTTGTTAAATCATTATTATGGCAATACCCACCTGTTATGCAGTAGATGCCAGAGTTACTATATCCGCGGCGATAACGTTATGATTTGTAATCCTTCAACCTGCTTGGAAGGTACTTGTCATCTGGTTTCCCTTCCGAAAGCAAAGTCTTGCTACATATATAAATCTGCTGCGCACCGCATAGATCACGGACAAGTCACATGAACCAAAACCAAACTGCCGTGATGGACAGGATTTCCAGTATGCCGGAGAACATCTCCATTAACATAGCGTATAAGTACCTTCACTCTAACAGTATACTATCCTGGAGAAGAAGAAGACGAAGCTCCAATTGTATCGTCTTTAAAGGATCCGAACTGCTCTGAGAGTGGTTCACGGCAGCTGAGACAATGGTACGCCCAGACCAGACCATTCGGAGAACGCGATCCGTCTATCAACACAGGGGGACGAGCTCGCTATAGCTAACGTCACATCATAAATAACGCTAAAGTCGTTAACTAATTTGACATCTGCTTCGAAGATATGCCCGTGGTCCGTCCACATAAATGCCTCCCGACTTGCCTCAAAGGCGGGAGGAATTTAGCGCAATGTCTCATGCTCAGCATTGAGGACTAGAGAAGTAATCTATATTGATACTGGCCGCTTTGACGCCTAAGGTGGTTTATTAGGTTTCCTCGTCGTCATAATCAACAGGCATCAGGGGCAGCATAGAAATCTGAAATTCTCTGTCATAAAGGGACAGCAGGCTAATCTTCCTACCGAACTGCAATACGCCAGAATAGGTCTTCTTTTAGTAAAGAGTTCAGCGACAGTTTAACGCCGAAAGACCTCGACAGTGTGTCTAACACGGACCCACCTTCACGTATTATGTCATACATCGACCGTATTACTTTACACACAGTGAATATGTATCGTATCGGATTCGAAGTAATTAAGACAGACATGCAAAATCAATTCAATGATTAGTTCAGTATGCTGTATGACCAATGTTCGCTATTATTAAACACGCATATGAACAGCTAGCGCCGTGGACATTCAGCAACGCCCCGGTATCACTATTGAAGATGTTGGTTGCGTGCCCTCATTAACTCTGTTGTGCATAAAGACCACATATGGGTCCGTACGCTATAACTGGAGCTGACAGGCGAGCCTGAGGTGCATATAACAGCACCCTACGTCCTGGAATTCCGCTTCATCCGCTCGTAAGCGTCCACAGCATGGTCATTATGTAAGGGTCAATACTAATCTTGGAGAATCATGAAGTAGTCAGGGAAATTAAAAGAAAATTGATATCGGATATGTAATCTTCACAGTCATAACACCCGACGCTAACCGTGTAACCGCGTCGGCCTTGACCCTAACCTACTACTACTACTACGACTTCAATTACTACCAATGTAGTCACAAGAGCGATCGGATGTGCTGACTTCAATATACTATGGCGTATGTATCTGTCAATGCTGGAACATACGGAGGCATGCATATACTTGTAGTGAAAAACGGCCTGCGTTACAAGAGTACGGTTTGGTACCTGTTTCTACAGAAATTACGTGACACTAGTAGTCACTACGGCGGTCTGTTTTACGGTAGGAGCAGAACCTGGAATAACTGTTACATACGGTACGACTCATTGATAACGACTGATACTGATTGACCAAGGCTAACTAAAGTAATTTAAATACACCTACATCATATGGCAATCAGGATCTAATGTGAAACTGTCGTATATGCATAGCAGAGGAATAGTATATACTGGACAAATAGGCGGTTTTCAACGCTGTTTCAGTACCGCAGTACCGCAGTACCAGTATGCATTGGTGATGCAGTTGAGGTACCGGTAATTTGATCTGAATCGTATGCTCTCAATTATACATCGTGATATAGTATAATTGATATGATTGCCTAGCATGCGAATTACAAAGTTGCGCTTATTGTTGTAATTGCTGCAATTGGTATTGCTAACATTTGTAATACATAGTATGTAATACTACTGACTCACGCTGTTAGCACTATACCTGTTTTAAAATATAATTAACGTCAGTTTGCATTCTACACTAGTGATAACATCCTAGGGAAACCAATGTAGAGGCAGAATATAAATACTATTTAATAAAATGCATTTATCTACTACACAAATTACCAAACAATCTACATAGAAATATAATACGATTATGTATTTCAATATGAAAACCAGAAAAAAAACATGTAATCAAGCGTATAGATACGTTATCAAAAACTAATATGAGTTCCATTAAGTATTATATTAAAGAGGTAGACAAGGCTTATCTATAATAGAATGCATTTCACCATATTTAATTATATAGTTAGATTTCCTTGATACCTCCGTTCAAATGATTTCAGTATTGCTTGGCAATTTACATTCATATCTACGTGTAAGTACTTCAACTATCCATAACACATCTGGGTCAAATTTAATAGAATTGAATCTAATTAACGAGCTAATGTAGGGTTGTCTCCACAGGAAGCAATGAATAAATCCAGATTAAAAAAGTAACCTTTTAGGAGTTACGCAAGTGGTATGACTCCATACTAAAGTATATGTTCATATATTTGCACTTAATGATAACCACGAAACGAGTTAGGGACATACCTTAATATGAATACACCGCAACTAGATACCAGCGGCGTATATGCTGTTACATTGCCTTGAAGAAGTGAATGAGGCAACGCGTGTATACTCCCGTCGGGAAGACGACCACTCTGTAAGCACGAAGTGAACGTATGAACAGGGAACTCGTTATGTGTAGAGAGTAACAGCTGGACGTCTCCGAGTGTCTGCTCCAATACTAACCAGCCTGCTCCACTGACTCTCAAAACCAATACTACTGTATATCGACTACTTGCTACAGCTATACCATGAATTAATATCCGCCGGGCGCAGTTTGTTGGACAGAAAATATAATAGTAATATTCACTCATGACAGACTTCGCTGTTAATATGAATGTTAGCTTTTCTTGAGAGTGTACGGTGCGTTGCTCTTAATAACGAGGGTGATGTTTAGAAGAGGATTTTCTCGATGAGAACAATCACGAAGTCGTATAGTAGAAAGGCAAAGTAATTGTGGCTTATGTATTGTGTATGTGATTATATTTGAATTGGAATAGTTATTGTATGGAGTTTCAGAATCGTAATGACACGGGCTGATATAAAGGTGTCTTTGTAGATACATTGGGGCATTGTCCTCGAACCAATGCTTGGATTAGAATGTTCATTGAGTGAGACTTTCATCAACTGATTTTGTATCTGCTCGTGCTATAACACAAACAACTACATACACAAACTAAAAATATATACCCATCAACAACAAAAAGCACAAAACGAACACAATACACAAACGCATACACAAATGTGCACACACGTTATTATTATTATTATTAAAATTATTATTATTATTATTATTATTATTATTATTATTATTGTCCAATACTATCCTCAGCGATGAATGTTGCAGTAAACCTGCAAGCACCGGCTGTGGTACTGACAGACCAAGGATGATATCTACATTGCTACAGTATAGACAGCGCAGGATTTGAACCTGGGGACTTTGGTTCCGATGCCAGAACGGTCCACCTCTGCTATACCACCTCCCACTCTCAACCAGTTATTATATCGTCAGCAATGACGTCATTTCCTCAAACATTGTCATTGATGCCCAGCCCTTGAGAGAGGGATTTCGGGATTTCGGGATTTCGGGATTTGGACTCCGATTTGGACTCCGATTTGGACTCCGATTTGTAGCCCAATGTTCTGCAACCACTGAACCACCTGCCCATTACATAGATGAACTACAGTATATGTATTAAGAACTTTTAACTACTGACCGCAATCTATTTAACACTGTAATGGATTACGAATTAGATTACACGTCCAGAGTATATTAAAGTCTATCCCACAGGATGTCTGGACCGGGCAGCGGCTAAAGGATCAGATAGTAACGTAGGAGTAAATGTCTGAAATCTGATACCATACGGGTCATACACTGATCTGATGCATTGGGATGTATAGCTTGATCTGTCACCGTGCTGTATAATAATGTGTCTGAGATGCTGATTGATGTGTCGTACATGGTACACAACCACACTGGAAATGGACTAGGGAGTAATTAAATAGAGAAATCCCAGATTGGTAAACGCCATATTAAACATTTAGCAATTAACCGTAGACAAATCGAATATTTAGCTGCATTTAACCATTATAATGTAAATAGACGGTACCAAATAGACTGGTATATTATTTTGGTAATTATGTTATTATTATGTTGAAGACAAATGCATGTCATGTGCAATAATAACGTTAACATTCCTAGGACTGATATCCAACTTTAGAATTATAATTAAATAATGATAAAATTATCGGACGGATTTGTCTCTAAGCTCCGGTAACCATGTGAAACTTGTAATACAACATGTTCATTTCAATATACATGTACACTATTTTACATAACTACATTCTGCAAATGCCGCACAGTATGACGAACTAATAAGTAATTGCAACAGCTAGCTTTTGTATGAACATACATTACTAGTATACGACACTGTCAGTATGATCTTTAAACGTATAATAATACATTATACGACACTGTCAGTATGATCTCTTAAGTATAATAATACATTATCTCCTGGAAAGTAATTATCTGATTTTAAAATGAGTGGTTTTACAAATTACTCATAATATGGTGTTTTGGCAGTATATACTCACTACAATTTGTCTTGGAAAAGTTCATAAATATACAGATCAGGACATGCCATTATACGTGAACAATCCAAACATTGCTCTACAATTCCCATGTAATCTGAAGGTTTTGTATTCGTTCTCTAATACTGAAATAATACATGAAACTAACTTCTTACCGAATGTCCTCACGTCAAACTGTGCAGTCTAATCGTTACGTAGTCATTGGCATTGAAAGCTACACACTTCTTCCTTGTAATCTGAATCATTCTATATCCGTTAATTGTGAAAGGCTTGCAGGTTCTTCACGTATCTCATATCGTACTCAGCGCACACCATGTCGGCTCCTCAGCTTAATGCATTGTCTTAGCGGCTAGCCATAGTCTGACGTTGTGCTAATTGTATTCCTGCAAATCCTATAGCATGTATCACAGACCACTGGTCTAGACCATGTACATGATATTCCACGGACCCCACTGCTATCAGATTACATTCCACCACTACGAGTGCGTTCCTAGAAGCCGGGTAACAACAATGACATTTTGTTCACCGGAACACCTATTCACCGGAACAAATTATCAGTTGCATGTACTTGTGGCTCAATCGCCGTGAAAAGGACAAAGACACACAGAGATTTGGTTTCAGCATTAAGCAGGTAGTATTATATCCGCTACTGTTGGAAAACATACCATTACCATTAATCATGGATTACGCTCTTACCTTAGACGACTACCCATTTCACCGATCACTGACTAAACTACAGTCTATCCTGAACATATAAATGAATTGCATATTCATATTATTAGCATGTATTAGCAGTGGTATTCAACGAAAGATATATCGCAGATCAGAACTTTTGGTTCGTATAGTGCAACTTGAGTAAACATAAACTTTAAACATTTTATTGTAGACGTCGGTGACATTTTCCCTTGTTACAATATTCATGCATTTGCGCATATGTACATTACTCGATTACTATTAATATGTAATGATACGATTGCAATTACAGAATAAATAGTATCCTCTTCTATTGAAAGAAAGGGAGAGGAAAACATATATAAATATATACAGACAAAGAAATATCGTGGTCGATTACTATTAATATGTAATGGTATGCTTGCTATTACAGAATAAATACTAGCCTCTTCTATTGAAAGAAAGGGAGAGGAAAACATATATAAATATATACAGACAATGAAATATCGTGGTCATACGGTTGGAGTTATCTATGAATGTGTATGTATCGTGTAATCTCATTAAGAAAAGTAAGCATATCCCCAAACAGAGACAAGTACTAAACAATGTTTTTCTTTATCAAAATCAATTGCTGCTAACAATGCCGTCCTTATCCGACTGAATATCACCTTACATGCACTTTTAATGCACACACTGCGTGCACACGATATATGCATCTTAATCGTACCGACAATTCAACATTCAACTAATAAACATGTCGCCATGGACATTACGTACTTGTTTATAACTTGTCATATATGTACTGGCCATTGTCTCTAAGACTGATATATCCTATTACATGCAAGAACATCTCGTGACAAAGCCATACATTGGTGGGAGGTGGGTATACTATACATGCCACATGGTGAGAGTAAACTAACATTGATCTAAAGAAGCCTAACATAGCTCCATTCCAATGCTGCCTCTGGAATACAGTATCAATCATACAGGAATCTTTATCTGGTGTCTAGCTCATGGTCTAAGCCAGATATTCTTGGCTATGTATCATTATCACTGACCGAGTGTCCTAAATGTGAAGAAAAACCAATACTATAGTTAAAATGAGGGAGAGGCTATTCTCGAAACGTTTTTACGAACTTCTTAGCCTAAGAACAGTTTTTATCGATTGTTATAGTTAAATTAAGCTAAGAAGTTCGTAAGAACGTTTCGAGAATAGGCCACCAGAAATGTCATGACTATATATACAACAAAATGAATATCCTATGTCTCTTTGTTGCTAAGTTATATTGAATTATAGTTATTGTCAATATTGATGGCGGCCATTTTTAAATATGGCCGCCACAGAAAAGAAAAGCTGGAATGGCACTATATCTACATGTTTTTGTTGCAAATGTCTACTGAGTGTATTGTTGTTTTTATCACAAAGTGCATGATTCTTCACGTTATCCAGAGGTCAGATGTAATTGAAGTGTCAACACTCAGAGGTGCACCACATGCAGTGTCGTGCAACTGCAGGCACATGTTCTGCCTGCCAATCTGGCAATCAAAACCCATTATCAGGGCAATTTCGAACATGGCGATTTCGTGTTCTTACTTGAATTAAGACAGTTACAATGAAAAGGAAATAATAGCACAGATGCAAATCACGCAAGCTTGATCAACGCACATGTTGCTGGCATGTGTTAAAAGATACTATGTAGATCCGTACGGGTTGGAATCAAGTTCCCTATATGATTATATAATCTTCT
>JAUTBV010129646.1:0-12291 GCA_032361325.1 Lepetodrilus fucensis | reverse complement strand
TGCGAGCACCGGCTGGTACTGACAAGACAAAGGATGATAACTGCATTGCCACTCTACAGTCAGTGCATCCTATCAATTAAGACCACCAATGGTCATGTTAGAAAAATGAAACTATTACCTTAAAACTTGATTCTATTGGTTTAATATAGATAATAAACTGGTCTGTTCCAAAGTATATCATTGAAATAAGTCTATAGTAAATGTATGAAGACGCCCGTGGCCATGACATGTGACATATATTATTGGAAGGGATTGCTTGGAATAGCCGTACTCATTAATTACTTACCAGAATTGAATCTCGTATATTACGCTTGATATCATGGATCTTTGACATTCTTTCTCTGTAGAAATACAATAATAACATTAATCAGAGAACTTCTCTATTTAATACATCCAACCAATGGATGTAATCACTGTTTATCAATATACTAGTGGTAGTATATGTTCAATTCGTCATGATCACTATCGGAAAATCCTAAATAATGTAAAATAGTATCACACATAATCAGTGCCATCGTGTCTGATGGTTTAAACTGATTTCGATCTTAGAGAGCCAGTGGTTAGTATTACATAAAGCACATACACCGAAATATATAGAAAAGTTACCTGTTGTCGAAGCCATTAATGTGTATGATTTTCATTTGTTTTGTTATTGTGCTTTTTCCAGATTCTCCGGTTCCTGAAAATACATATTCCAATGATATAAAAGAGGCTACGATCGGATTTTGTGTGTGATGATGCCTGACAACAAAGTATGCATTCTTAAAATAAGGCGATGACTAATCGACCATCACATAATGAAAACAGGTAAGACAGCCACAATACTTTGTATTTGTATAGTATAGCATACTGTTGTGTATATGTTGTGTTATTTTGTCCATGAACGTACATATTGTTGTATATTTTTATTATTTTTATTATTTTATGTCGAGCAGCAGAAATAACAAAAATCTACTACAATATGTACCCTCATCATTGACAAAATAATACAACATATGTCGAGCAGCAGAAATAACAAAAATCTACTACAATATGTACGTTCATGGACAAAATAATACAAAATATACACAAAAATATGCGATTACTAGTACTTGTTTACTGTTACCTCCCGTCAAGGACGTAAATTGTAAATCAATGTCTACCTATGCTATTACTCTGTATAAGACAATGGCACTGCTAACCCATAGTATTACTGTGTGTGAGATAGTGGCACTGCTAATGGCATCACAGTTAGCTGTGACCATTCTATTCTCATCGTGTTATGTGGCTAATCACAATCCATAGTATAAACTGAGATAAACACATTGTCAGAGACACCTAGATGGGTATCGATGATGTAAATCTCATATTGTAACGCTACGGGTAATTCATGATCCGTATATATAATTACTAGGTGCTAATAATAGAGGAACACACGGCTTGGCCTTGGATATATACCGGTACATCAATAAATAACGATATCGCCTGTTCAACGATGGAATGGTTCCTTGTTCGTTTATTTCTAAATAAAGATAACTATACTAGAGTCATTACAACCGCAAATGCATATAATTGATTGTTCACAATCATAACAATCTACGTACCCACAACAGTTTTCTTACCCAAGATGGTAATCATTTGGTCAGGTAAATCATAATCTTTGGAATTGAGGCATACGATCTACCTGCATATATATTTTGCTTCCATAAACTACCGGTATGCTATTCATTCAAACCCACATAGGAAGTTCTTACTCCTAGTTAATGGGAATTGATGCATTTGGGAAATAAGAAAAGCAGGTAGGTGATAACTTGAAGATAACGCACAACCAAAATAAAAGACTATGCTTACCAAGCATCAGAAGTTTGAGTCTTTTCATATCTTCTTTGTGGTACTTGGACAAGACTTTTGTCAATTGTTTATCTCGATGTCGTGCTTGTTTGTGTTCCTCTGGCGAAGCATAGACGGGATTTGTCTCTTCTACACAACTTCCAAAACATGCCATCACGTGATCGCGCATTTCTGAACAACAGGTAATAATATTACAGTATACAGGTATGTTAATGATAGAAGCCAAGCTTGATTCACAACAGAAACAGGCGGACACCCTTGGTCGACCAGTCTCGTGTTGCTTGGAAGAAGTCGATTTTTTTTCAAGTCTTTGTATCCTCTTTATTACATCTCAGTGAATTATTTTCCTTTATTGGAGAAGACCATTTGGAGGATCCCTACTAGGGGTTTTCGGAATTTCTGGAATAGAAATTGGAATAAAAAGTTTAATGAAACAATTTGAAAAAACATGTGTACAGTATTCATTTAATTTTGAAATATACTATTTCATTGTAGTAATAATTTAAATAATAGTAATAATAATAATATAATAATAATAATAATAATAATAATAATAATAGTCTGATAATCTCATAATTATGTGAATTATATATTAAATGTTTTCTTCTACACTTGTGAGTGTAGACTCAATGTTGCATGTTAATCAAGATATATTAGATACTAGTTTTGCAATATGTGCTTGTGTGTGTTTGTGTGTGTGTGTGTGTGTGCGTGCGTGTGTGTGTGTATATTTGTGTGAGTGTGTACGTGTGTATATATGCGCGCATCCATGGTTTTGTGTTTGTGGGAACACAGTTGACGTACTTGAAAATGAGCAGTTACATGATTGAAGAAACTTCGAGATACCCCAGACCTGCCCCCCCTCTCCCCTCCCCACCCATATCTTTGATGAACAAACCAAGTAACCTTTCTGCACTAACGTATCAGCCTCCGATCGCGTTATCAGAAATGCCGTTTATATCCTGCGTATTCAAGCTAAAAATAACCTCATATTATGACTATCAAACCCATATTTAAACGGACGAAATACAGGTACTGATATACTATGATAAATCAATATTCATAATTGCAGTGTGATATTACAATATTACATCAATTATACTTGATGCAATTCCTAGTAAAATGTGTTCACATCATAACAGTCATTACATAATAGGATGATTGTATTTATTTGACCGTTCTAATAATAGTTATAAATATACTTGGCCCAGAGATTACGAAACTTTCTGAGTATGATCTTATGCTCAAGTTCAAATTGAATACCGGTATGGGGATTTGTGGATACAACTTTGAATTGGGCATGAAATCGTAGGCTACTCAAAAACGCTTCACATTCTCAGTGCTTATACTATACTGGTATACTTTTACTACAGAGGAGCTAACACGTGTTCTTCTGGTTAATCTGCAGTCGCATCAGACAAATTGATATAAACAACAAAGATGACGTCGTGCGGGTGAATTCGAACGTTAATTAAACAGTCTAGTGGTAACTATAGTAGGTCGACTAGGAATAGACTCATATAACGTGCATGACTCACATTACTGTTTTGAACTCGATTAATTTAAAAGCATTGCTAAACAGGTGAAACATGCGTCAGAATGCTGAATGTTTGAATGTAAAGTATGGCATAATGATGTCGGTATTTTGTTATCGATGAATGTTCTGATATGAACAACATAACTCTCTCTCTCTCTCTCTCTCTCTCTCTCTCTCTCTCTCAAACAGTACAAAGCAATGGCTGGTATGTACTCATGTGAGTAATAGACAACCTATTGAAATGTATAAGTAATAGTACAAATAACCAAACAGCATTTACACCTACTCAAACCTGAACATACTGACTGATGCATTAGACACTTTTTCAAATATCACACCAATATTTAGTAAGCATACACTGTCATATTTACTAATAATACATTGCAATAGTCTACCTGTTTTCAACATTCACAGTGTCATAGCATAGATCTACTTAGGAAAATATATTCCAGTTATTGTCAAACATGTAATATATATGAGTGTATTGATATTTTTGACAATAGTATTAGAGATATGGTGTAACCATTATATAATTATATACTAGTATTATACGGTAGGTTGTTAGATCTGACACATATTCAATCATTACCCTACTAGTTATATGCCAGATATTGTTGTATTTGATGCATGACCAACCACCCTTGATATCTTTAACACATATTCAAAAGCTAACCATTACACACTAACTTATTGTTGTATGTATAACATATTACACCATCACTGCTCTATATAGTACCCATCTTGTTGTATCTGATCACAGGCATTTAAGGCAGTCCATTATTGTGTTTTAATCAATTATTTACTAAAAAATAAATTGTAGATCTATTGTTAGATCGAAATGTATATGCAATGATAATATTTTTAAAATAAAAACGTAGGTACCCATCGACGACATTATTTAAGTATCTATACATGTCTTATTATATCTATATTATTTTTTATTTGATTGATATTTTTAATATTGTTTTAAACAATTCCGAAATGTTATCACTAGTAAACATAATATAACAACAAAACACATCTTAGAAAATATCCAAAAAAATAAAACATAAAATATTAAAATAAAAAATCATCAAAGAAAGTATGACAAAAATACATTGACCTGCTTCAAGTGCCTGTAATCTGACTACATATTTAGCCATTACTTTACGTCTTTAAGGACACATTTTGGATACTAATTAATAGTAATTATCAACCATCAAGCATGTGTTTACTACAAGGAATTGTTATACTTCTTACATACTAGTAGTCCACAGGACACTCTCGTATACATGGACTGGTTATAGCTGGTGGATTGTCTATCATCGTGTCCATACACGTCATCTATCTATAACTGCTTTACATATGGTAGTATACCTACTGAAGCTACTACTTGAAACCTATGACCATAGAACTACGATAAAAAATGCCGATTTGAAATCGTATAAAGACATGAACAATGCTCACCTAGACGATTTGGAACTCAGAAACCTGTCGGAAACTTGTCACCTGAACTGCTGTATACGCGAAGCAAAGTCTTCATGTGCCCGCTATCATGTCGCTTAAATTTAGACCAGAATCTGTTATCACCATCCTGTTGTCGTGAACGATAACAGTTTCTAATTTGGGAAATCTAGGGATATATTAGGGACATTGACAATATATGATAGTACGTTATCGAGAACGTAATTTACAGACAACGTGATATAATTAATTCTCACGTCTTCGTGTCTGAGAAGCGAACACGTATACACTGTTGAAGAACATATTGATATTCGTGGCTTTGGTTGTAGTGCTAGTAGACGCATTTACCATTAGCAGCATCCCCTCGTGGTGATGAACGTACGCCTAACTGAACGGCTACATTACGCCGTATTTGTTCACGAACATGATCTCCATTGTGTCATGCATGTACAGCCGTAAGCGTGAACTGATCGTATCTTGAGATGCAATGCTCATGCATCCGTTTACACATTCATTCATTAACATGCCGATACGTATAATTATTTAAAAATGCAAATGTTATATGCCATGGAATACAATTTCATTCGGTTGAAATACTGAATTAGAATAAAATTGATTTCCCTCGCGTACAAGTCACTAACATAATTATGAGGGTTTAATCTGGGCAGTAGGTGGACCTGTATAAGGGTGTGTAAATCAGTATATCTCAGGTAGTACGTGTACTTCTCACCCGTGTGAAGCAAAGATACATTATAAAATGTCTTTTTAAAATTCAAATATCAGACACTGATCATTGGTCGTCGTGAAAATTGCCGTGGTGTGACGCATTCGAATCCTAAATAGTAAAGTTATTTACCTCGCAATAAATATCTGTCAAGATTAATTTAAATACATATATTAATTTTAATTTTAATGTCATATATATTTCTAAAATTGTACTTAAGCAGAAAACCAAAAATGTCCAACTGTAACATATCATATATGCACCATCTACCATGTACCACTGTGAGTGGTTATATGGAATAAAGAAACTTGAAAGTTGAAAGTGGAATGTTAGGATGTAAATAAGGATGTATCTATAGGCCTATATATATATATAATTTCTTTTGTGTGGATTTTGTTCTCTAACTCTGTTAGTGTTAAGGAAATGGTTGCTACATTGGTGAGTGACATAACAACCTAATGCAGTCCACGTGAGAAGCCTAATGTAGGCCATGTTGGTGTGAAGACTACCTCTAACGTATTAAGTATCAAGTCTAATCTAGGCAGTCACAGTTCTAAAGTAAGACCATACATATGTAATACATGTAGATATGGGTTTGTTATATAAACGCCTGTCGCTAATGCCACAGGAAGGTATCAGTATCATGTGGTTTGTTGTTTTCAGTGGAGTGGAAGGTCCGAGATACCTCATTGAAAACAGTTGGCATCCTCCATTCATGTGTTGCCATAGCTACTTGACACATATATGTATCTGAACCTGATGGTTTTGTGTGTGGGGAATGACTCATCATACATTGTTCCTACTTCATGTTTAAACAGTCTCCAGCAGTTATCGTCTCACGTCAAGTTTACGAAATGAAAGAGTTTGTAAACTCTGTAACCCTCCAGCGATCGTGGATGAATTTCACTACGTGTTTAAATGTTTTAATGTTCTTGCGATTCTAAAATGATAACATGTTATCATTTTAGAATATCAAGAACATTATATTTACCAGATAAATATATATTTTTGTCTAACATACTCACCTTCCAGAAACTACTGTGCACTACTAAAATAAAAGAAGTTAAGAATATATTGCACCAGTCCTGCATTTGTATTCACAATTGGTATACTAGTACGTAGTCTATGTATACATGTACTTATATTGTACACCCAGCTTCGTTATATCTTGTCATTCTTGATTTGTGTACTAAATATATCCATGCAACATATCTGCAGTTGTATTTCTAACCGAATGTTGTCATGTCTACATTACTTGATACGTAGTCTATTCATTATTTGATACTTATATTGTACATCCAACCCGGCTCTATGTTGTCATTCTTGATGATAAATAATTTTGTTAAACATATATTTCATTAAATCTTGTACCACCATGTGTGGAGAAAGGGAAATACAGTGAAGTGAAGTGCACTTATAAACTAATCCTATCACTTTACACAACTGAACACGTTGAAACAAAAATTTAAATAAAATAACAATGATAGCTATCTGTGTATAATAAATATGGTTTAATACTTTTAGTTAAACTTAGCAACTTCATGTTAATCTCAATGCTTCAATGTTGTTCTACTATAATTTTATCATTAAAAAACTAGCATTGTTAACAAAGTATTTGAAGCGTTCAGAATTACAACCAAGGAATAATTTCACTATAACTTTCAAGAAGGGGCACGGATGATCTTACAAGATCGCCCAGAGCGGTGTATAACCACTATAGTTAACAACTCTACTGTAGTCATCCCATAGATCGATATCTACAATAGGCCTGATTAAATACGGTCACTGACCACCAAATATGTCCCCAAACAGAATCCCTTTGGTTATATATGCATGATTAATAGATCTCAAGCTATTGTGCACTTCATACAACGATTCAAGACCAGTCATTGTATGTCAACCGTAAAGGGTTGTCAGGCGGAGAACGAAAATACACTTGTACATTAATAGATCCCATTCCCTTGATTAATTAATGATGCATTGGTTTTCCAACTACAGTATAAACAACTTCGGGTGTGTGTATCGTGTAATGTATACGACCAAACATGCACTGCATTTTGTCTAATGGTTCTCAAGCACCTATTCTATTCATAATTATATATAATAAAACTAAATGTCCCTTCACACCAGAGACGAATTTCGCGGCGACAAACTCGGCGATTTACTATTCTGAGCTAGAACCTTATTATTTACTTACTATATGCTTGCATACCAAAAGCGAAATTCGCAACAACAAATTTTAATAGAATCAGTTCCTATATTGTTGTTGTCGCTGCTTATTGTCGCGGCGATAAATCGCCCACCTCTAGTGTTTACGGACCTTAAGACTCCAAGGTCTGTGTATATGGATGGTGTTAAATTTATGCCCAAGACGGATGTAGTCTAAGGTAATGACTCGAAGTCGTTTTACGATTTCCAGCGTAAGAACCTACATTGCATTATACTATTAATAGTTTTGGAATTAAAATATAATTCTAGATTAAGGATATTTAAATTATTACCTAGAAAGGTATATTCCAATATCAAACTTATTTTACCTAAATCGGAGGCGAGATTGGATATCTCTATCACTCTTTATTACTCGGGAAAGGATCTGTATAATCAAATTCGCCCTTAAGAGGGTCACCCTAATATTACGCAAATGTCTTAATCAATACTACGAATTATTAAAAAAAAAAAAATAATAATAATAATAAAATATTACGAATTGTTGCACAATACGGGTTGGATTCTTACACCAGGCGAATATTTTAACGAAATATCAGCAATACAAATTGCTATTTATGATGAAGCACATGCCGCATACACAGGAGTATGGTTTACGGTAAGCTGCACAATTGATGCCTCCACCTCCACCCACACCCACACCCACACCCACACCCACACAACAATAACAACAACAATAACAAAACACATACCCCCAAACAAATATTTTAAGAAACAAAAACCCCAAACAAAGCAATAACTAAAAACAACAGTAAACAAAAATATATATATATTTTTTTTAAATGACAACAATGGTAAATGGTCATCAAGCTACCGGGGTCATGCGTAACCAAGCATTTAGTTAGTGCCTCTGATCGTCCACGTCAACCCCAGGCACCTGTACCCACTGCAATGGGCCCAGGTGCTTCTACGGTCACGTCTGTCCGTCATCGCCGACGCTGAGTGCTACGGCCACAATCTCACAGAATGTGCCCGTGAATGGAACCAATGAAGTTAATGAGTCTTTAATACAAATCTCTGGACGACGTATTGGTAAATCAATGTCTCGTGACCTCGTATACATATTACCACCAGTTCTCAGGTTATTAGGGAAGAAACGTAAACAGACAGTATACACAGCGTTGTAGAATGCAAGGGGTTAATGTCCAAAAGGACGATTAATAGGAAGAAAGTGAAGGTCGTGAAATTGGAGAAGTCAGACAAGCTTCTGACCTCAATACAATGGTTAGCAGCAGAAACTTTGATTAGTTCCAATCATTTTCAACTTTTATTAAAAGCTCGCTATATATTAAATCAAGGTAAATAAGAAATAATTAAGCAAGACTCTCATCCTCTGATACATTCATATTGATTTAATATTTTCCCTAATACATTTTCAAACTATTCCTCCAAATAACTACATGTATAGCTAGCGGATGTACTGTTTGTATTGCTTACATATTTCATTCACCATATACGTGTAATCTATCGTGCACCACCGTTGGTAGTATACATGTAATAAACAAACATAAATCTTGATAACAGAATGTTTGTTGGTGTGTGTGGGTGTGCAAACTACCCTCTCACCTCTGCTCTTTATTTCTCCAGCGATATAGTAATAGGTCTTAACAAGTTGTGGATATAATCTGATATTTAGATACAGCATTGATAGCATTACTATATTTGTGTAACATAAGCTATTGTGCTCAACGTAGAAGAAGAATAAATCGTTATTAAAAAGACGTCTATATCTGGTATATTGCTTGGAGGAAATTAGGACACATCCCGTGGATTGAAAGTGCGTTCTAGGTCTCGGCAGTAGTATCGTACGGAAACAACACTTCCTGCACCGTGTATGAATCCGTACTCATTTGTCCGTCCTTTCATGACGATGCTTTCAAAGTATTGATATGTTGTATCTGTTCTTGACACATAGAAATTGGATTGCTCGAACTATGAAGGTTATGTGGTTATACCTACTGTGGCATAGACTTGGGTAGTTTATGTCTGCTTATACATAGAGTGGGTGGAAGAAAGTTATGGAACACATATAGCTAGTTATACAAACATAACATGCACACATATACACGCATACGCACGCACACGCACACACACACATACACACACACACACACACACATACACACTTATTCATGTGCATACATGATGTCGTATCATAGGAATGCTAAACGGTCGGAAAGGAGTCGTACTATAATCGACGATTAACAATTTCGAAACCACCATTTAGCACCACAGGAAACGGTAACATAATTATGTTGGTCAGTATATATACACTTACATATAGATATATTTTCCCCTGCATTTATCCACAGAAATACTTGGCTGTTCCATACTTGATGGATGTAGGAAATAGTCCCTTGTTTCAGAGCGGGTTCTGCAGTGTGTTCATTATATGTTCTATCTGCTACTTAATTACCGATTTTCAGTCATGCTTACCTGCTTTGTCCTTTCTGCGCCGGTGTTAGCAACATTTGGAATCTCCATAATATTCGATAGTTTCAATTCATTATAAAACAAGTAACTATTTTCCAGCTCATTCGTGCAGTACTGCACATTTATACTACGTTCACCCGGTTTTTTTTAACAAGTACGTGTCTTATCTGGGCAAGAACACACGCGTGTCGCGTAAAGGTGTATTTGTTCGAGAGCTATATCTGTACGCGCCGGATAGGGTGTCTTAAGATTGATACAACAGTTCTGGGTTTGAGATATGTTTTGGAAGGTATTACGACGCATCGAATCGATAGTATCGTTAATATCTACGTGTCCATTAGTAGGAAAGGAGAGATAGACGTGCAACTCTGTAGTTCTGAACCGCTGTTGATAGTCCTTCGACCCAATAAGCTGATTTACCTAATACATACCTTTGATGATAGATCACCTTAGTAAATTGAGTCAGGTCATATCCTACCTAATGGTGTGAATGATAAGTTTCAAATACAGAATAATATGATACGCGGGGAGCGATAATTACCGGTTCATTGTATTCAAAGAATATCTGTAATCCTATTCAGTAATGATACTGTCTTATGATAGAATCGTTTATTTTATACAGACTGTTCTACTTTACTACATTGTAGTATATGTAGACTATATGTCTTTCTAGTATATGTAGACTACTTTCTAGTATATGTAGACTACTTTCTAGTATACCGGTATGTAGACTACTTTCTAGTATACCGGTATGTAGACTACTTTCTAGTATATGTAGACTACTTTCTAGTATATGTAGACTACTTTCTAGTATATGTAGACTACTTTCTAGTATATGTAGACTATAGTATATGTAGACTATATGTACCTTATAGTATATGTAGACTACTTTATAGTATACCGGTATGTAGACTACTTTATAGTATATGTAGACTACTGTCTAGTATATGTAGACTACTTTATAGTATATGTAGACTACTTTATAGTATGTGTAGACTACTTTATACTATAGTATATGTAGACTATATGTACTTTATAGTATATGTAGACTACTTTATAGTATATGTAGACTAATTTATAGTATATGTAGACTATATGTATTTTATAGTATATGTAGACTACTTTATAGTATACCGGTATGTAGACTACTTTATAGTATATGTAGACTACTGCCTAGTTTATGTAGACTACTGTCTAGTATATGTAGACTACTTTATAGTATATGTAGACTACGTTATAGTATACATAGACTACCCTAATACATGGAGACTACCCTAGCATGTATAGACTGTCCTATATAGTATATTCTGACTGCATGAGTATTCGGAGATTTAAAATGACATAATATATGCAATCTACCATATATGTAAAGACATATGACATATGTAAACTTTGCTATTTCAGATTTTGAATTAGTGACATGAAAAGAAAACTGCCTAATGATGTTAAATGACTAAAACAATCCGTAAGTTAGAAACTGGAGTTTGTTTTATGTAAATACTGTCCGTTAAGCTATCAAGAACCTTAGATCAGAGCGACTTAGGGTAGTAACGTAAGGTTGTATTTCTTTCCAAAGTATATTTCTACGTAGACACGCCTATTGTATAAAACTACCGTAATGTGTCGTGACTCGATACCAGATCAGTGTGCCCAAAGAACGCAAACGGACATGCATTGCTTAGAAACACTGGAATGTCTTCTCTTCCAGCAAATGCAGGGCTGAAACTGTCAAGAATATATCAAAACATATCTATGGGAAGTATTTTAGCGTCTTCTAACAGTTATTTGGGACAATCAAATTAGAAAAGGCAAATGTGAATGTCCACATTCGTGCCTTATGAAATGGGAAGATTATTTACTACATGTAGTATATAAATGATTAGATGTAATTTATGTTTTAATGCAATTTAAAGATACGTTTACATTTATGAATGTTCATTAATCAAGGTATGGGTCCTGTTCCGCAAACCTTTGGGAGGCTGTGAGAGTAAGCACTTCGTATCATGTATGTAGGCCTATATTAGAGAATCTCACCCAAGTGTCTTGGAATATCAAATATATCAACACGAGTCGTGAAAGTTTCATCGACGAGTGTTGA
>JAUTBV010129635.1:0-12291 GCA_032361325.1 Lepetodrilus fucensis | reverse complement strand
AAATATGATTGATAAATTCATAATTACAGTAATATTGCAGAATAAATTCATAATACAGTAATATTGCTGGTTATCTACGTGTAATAATAGTATCTACCGTTCTGTGACACTCTGTGAGCTGAACGATCCTAAGGCTTGCTACCCGGAATGGCGACTTAGTCTCCCTTATATTGGACTGGGAGTCCTCCACTTTGTCGACTTAGCCAAATAAACTAAAAGGGTTAACCCCGCTGGCTGAGACCAGTAAAGGATAAAAACACCTTATATCACACCCGGCAATATACATTAATTAGGCTATATACCTTTTTATTAGAACATCATATAAACGTAACGTAAATTACATTATGCTACCATGCACTAGCTAGCCTATCAATGTTAGCACTACTCTCTGAAACAATGGCCATATCGCCTAATATACTGAACATCCATTGATGGACATGGACGGATGTTAACCCAGGTAGCCAACCGATAAGTTGATTTATGGCCATGTGTTTCCGAGGATGCATGTATACACAATGTTTCGCATAATCTCATCACTATATGTCCATCTTCGAAGCCCCAGCCATTATGACTACACTAACCTCCGTCATATTTGACGGATGTAAGGAGACACTCATGTGATTCGAGGATGCTATATAGGCCTATGTCTATTTACAAATAGGGCCTACTAGTACAAGGTATTTTATCGCTTAGTAAAGGGCCTACACGGTCAGTACCAGTCGGTGCTCGCAGGTTTAGGCCTACTGCAACTTTCAGCGCTACGGATGTTGCAAGTTTCCTCTTGTCCTATGAAAGCATCTTGAACGCGGCTCTAAACCCCGTCATTATATTTATATGTATGCCTATAACAAAATATGTGTAGATTGTTTTCATATGTGTTCCTGTAATGTGGTACTATGTAGAAAATAAAGAAAAAAGATAAAGATAAAAATATTGCGTCCAAAAATAATGTTCTTGCCATTTTAAACTAACTCGTGGTGAAGGGGACGTAACTCGTACAAATATTTCGAAAGAACATCACGCCAGACATTTCCAACAACCGGAAGTGCTCAAAGTTGGTAAACAAAACAACATCATGTCACGTAACACTGTAAAAACAATCTAAAACAGCGATGTCTGCGTCAACACACTTGAGGGAAACTATCGAATTGTTGTGCACGGTGTTGTACGAAAATGGAACGTCGCCGCTCACTGCAGAAACCTTTCGATTGGCAAAGTTCAACAAGGATGAAGCGGTAAGAAAATATCTCGACTCGAGATCTCTGCAGAAAATTCTCAGCCGATTTTGTAGACTGATGACAGTTCTTGAAATAAACTTCTAGATGGGTACCCGTCAGGATTATCTTGGAGCGTGTGTCAAGCTCTACGTTGTTGACAACCTAGAAGCAACACAAACTGAAAAACTAAATAGAGAGTATGCATACAGAAGCAATCTAAACTGCTAAATAGACAAATATTAATAAATCATTTCTGAGTCATCTAATACATAACGCTGTGCTAACGGTCACTAGTTGATGGTTAATTAGCTGGGATGTGGTGAACTCGTATGGAAACTAGCTGTTGTTTGGTATCTCAATTGACGTTTTTTAAAAATAAATTACTTAGTAATATGCGTACTAGCATGCTGCAAATAGCTAACCCATTGCCTTCCTCAGGGTTAGAAGTTCCCACTCGCCTGGCAGTCAAATCCATTTCTCCTTAGAATGTTAAATTCTAAAAAATAAATCAAAACTCGAAACTGTTTTTGAATTACATTGTATTCATAATTGGCTGTACGAGAACCGACCACTATGACCACAACCATGGTTTAACGTTGCTGTGGGAATATTTCACCCATTTGATGATTTGAGATGACTATATTCAGAGCTGCCCCAAATCAGGGAGTACCATATTCCCATGTCGCAAATTTTATCTGGAGCTCTGGTTATCTTTCTTTGTCTGCCACCAACTTATTTTTGTTTCTTTTATTCCAGGCCTCCTCCATGTGGAAGCTTCTGTTTGAGCTGATATACTACTGCAAGTATGGAGCCATTGATGATACGGCCGTGAAAGCTGTTGTGCATCTGAGTGAAGGTAGGGCTTAGAATCATTAAAATCATATCTCAGCATAACTGAGATCTGACGGAATCTGCATTTACCTCACATCAGATTGCCCTTTGACCTCATGTCAACGCGCGCACAACATTCCGGTCACGTGCTTGCGCTAGGCAGTGTTAGCCAATCAGTGGCCGGTTTACATCCTGTAAACAGTGCAGAAAGTTTGTAAACGACTCCAAGTTTTATTAGGCGAGGCTGTGATTGGCTGCGGTCAAATGGACAGATTTTGTATGGTAATTACCTGAGACCGTAACGAAGCGAGTGTCATATATATATCTGTTTGAGCGTTAGTTTCGGATCTTATTTTAATGAGACTGGAGTTAGAACTTATTGGATGGGATGGGTGAGAGCTGGGTCTGGGTCATCTCCACCAGGCAAGGGTACAATTCCAAGCTCTGCTTACTACATTGCCATCATGTACCACCATTTCCTGGCACTCAGTTTACCCCCTGTCGGCAGAATGAGTTGTCTCCCCTTCCAAAATGATGATACGTTCGCTGTAGAAGTTCTTGAGCGATATCAAAACTAAGTTTGGGATTGAATGTCCAATAGATAGGCTCTAATCAGATGAAAGCGCAAATAAAATTACAAATAATTCAATGGTTATTATTTTATATTTTATCAATAATTGCACTAGTTATTTTGCCATTTATACAATGATTACATTATACAGTAATTACATTACTACCAATCCTATATATTATTATATCACTACCAATTATGCCCCCCAAAATATTACAATATTACAAAATTACAAATAATTCAATGGTTATTTTATCACAAATTGTGCAAATAATTCAATCATTACACTATCACAAATCATACAAATAATTACAAATAATTACATTCATCATCATTTACTTATTCTTTGCACAGAAGAGAAGTGTGTGATGGTGAAGCGAGAGCTCCAGAGTCGCGGCTACCTGTCACATGACTTCGCCCACCTTCCCAACAACTGCGGCGTGGGGAGTCGTGAGCTGCTGCTGGCGTTGGCGTGGCTGCTGTGTAAGGAGGCGGTGGTGGAGCGCTTCATGGACAAGTGCACCTCGCCCCTGGACGACGACATGTCTGGCTGGTGCAAGGTACGATGAGCCTGGGTGGGTGGGGGTCTATTCCCCCGGACCCAGAACTGGACCAGGGATGGAAAGTTGCTGTTAAACCTTGCTACCCCTAATAGTGATACAAATAAATAATGCTTACAAAAGAACATGAATTCCTACTAGCGTTTAGGATACCTTTAGCATTGGGAGAAATGTAGCGGGCTAGTGTTAATTTCCATCCCTGTGGATCCAGACTTGCTGTTTATTTTTGCGGAACCAGACTACTGGTAATCTGATTGACTGGGGTCACAACATGTGACCCCAATATATATACTGTAAAATCACGCGGACTCAAATTACGCGCAAGTGACATTATTGACAAGTACGCAAGAATCCAAGTACGCAAGAATCAAACTATGCGTATCGCAAAAAAAATATATATATATATTCTATGTACTTTTTACTCACGTATAGAATGGTCGCCAGCAAGTACAAACATATAAGCAGTTGCAAAGGCCAATTAATATAGGATATTGTCAGCTGATTATCAATGTTGACAAGATTAGGTGAGAAGAAACCAGTCGGATTCATTGACAGGAAATAAGACAGGAAATAGGTTCTCATGCTAAAAACATAACACTTTGATAAATAAACAGTGAAACAGCACATAATTAGATTGCCTAGTTTACTGTGCGTATATAAGGCACCATAATTATTCCAGGTATATTCACTTCATCACGATGTCTATGAGAAAACACCGGGTTTGATAAACCCACGTGACTGTAAAACTGCAAACGATTACTGAATATCAATGAGCAAAGCTTAGGGTTTCAATTTCCGTGCGGATCTTTTCCACGCGGACTTTGATTCCACGCAATTTTCCACGTAATATAAGTCTGTGTGTAATATAAGTCTTTTACAGTATATTATTTATTTTTTGTGGTCATGGGAGGCAATCAGATTGCCTGGAATTAGGTCCGGGTTCAGTGAATAGACTGCAAGCTTGAGTACTTGAAGGGTTAATCTGGCTTGTGTAAAGTATGGTCAGTAGGGCCCAAACTGCAGACATTATGCAGCATTGGGTTAAACCCAACTCAAGATTCTATTATTTCCTGTATTAACTATTTTTTCATGCTTATTTTTACAGGACTGGCCCAGTCTCTCGGCTAGCGGAGGATCGTGTTCATCAATGAACCACATGTCACCGGGTCAGAGGGTTCAAAGGTTACTGATGCTGAACGGCAAATTGCGGCTCAACCTTCGCCGAATGTACTCAACTCAGCAGCAGGAGGCAAAGTTACGAAGCAAGGTACGCAATTTTAGATGCATAGTTCTAGGGTTTCCACAACTATATTGTCAGACTTAACAGCCCCCCAAAAAAACAATTTAGGATCTGCCCAGGTTTTCGATGTTTGCAGGAATTAAATTACTTTTTTTTGTTTAACCTTCTCCATGCTGGATGCAACCAGAGATGCCCTAAAAAGCTGTGTCTGTGCCTAATCCAGCACGGAGAGGGTTAATTAATCAATGTTCATTTAAATTACATGTACCTCCAAATTGGAATAATGTGAACTGGAATATTTGTAATGTGACGATATGCTTTTTTGTTTCCAGATTGAGAATGCTACGAGAGGGACGTCACTGTCAAAGGACAGAGACAGTT
This sequence comes from Lepetodrilus fucensis, assembly GCA_032361325.1. Taxonomy (NCBI): domain Eukaryota; kingdom Metazoa; phylum Mollusca; class Gastropoda; order Lepetellida; family Lepetodrilidae; genus Lepetodrilus; species Lepetodrilus fucensis. The sequence goes on along the minus strand of JAUTBV010129635.1, from coordinate 7,491 downwards.
TGTCCGTGCTGGAAGTTCACCTGCTGAGACACCCCCAGCTGCTCAAGAGGGTACGCTTATCCTGCTAAACCTCGACCCTGCTTGGCCAGAGCCAGACTTTTGAAATACACAAATCGTATGTGTCACTGTGGAGTTTCTGAAGTCTGAAAATAGTATGCGACCAAGAATAACACAATTATGCGCCAGCCAATCAGATTTGCGTATTAAAACCATTAGGCCCCACCTATGTATACAGTTGTGCCAGTACAAGTGAATCTTGTTTCCCCCCTCGTGACTTAATTTAGAATTATGTTGTTTTAAATAACTGAATGCAAAAATCTTTATAGTCTGATAGTCTAAAAAATATATGGATATGTATTTTTAAATTTTTATTTATAACTTTATATATAAAAAAAAATATTTGTCTTGTTTTGACCAAAGTAAAAATAAAATAAATTAAAATTCACCAAAGTCGGTCTATGAGTCCCATTGCCACATGGGGGAGGTAACTGTTGTGATATTCATGCCGTGTCTGCTGTAGATGCTGGTTCTGCTGGACAAAGACAACGAACGTCTGAACAACCTACTGAGCTGGAAGGAGCATGAGGACGTCTTCTGGAAGTGGATGGTACGGCATCAGTCGCCGCTAGCTACCAGCGTGATTTCTGATGGCATCAGTCGCTGCTAGCTACCAGCGTGATTTCTGTGGGATGTTCAGGTTTTAACGAGTTGACATTTCTCATATACGAGAAATTTCAGCTTGTAAAAACCTGTATGACCTGGAATTCATGCTGGTAGCGAATTTATCCAAAATCGTAATCGATCTACATACTTTTAAGAAAGCTGACTTGAGAATGTTCATGCAGAAAGTCTTTCTAATGTAGCGAGTTGAGGATGGCAGGCATACTGATCATAGGACAGGGTACCATTTCTCGAAGCTCTTATATCTACTACGAGACCATAAGGACTCTTGTAGCCATCTCTAATACATGGGGATCGTGCACTTACGAGAGTACTGTGGTCTCATAATGGATATGAGAACCTTGAGAAACGATACCCAGGACTCCAAACTAACATTTTGATTACATCAGGGTCACTTTTAAACTGTGATGTATGAGCTTTTCCAGGACACCTCGGGCGCGCTTGATTCACGATTCCGGAACTGTGATTCCCTATATGGGTCAAACGAATGCGAACCGAATTTGCCGGGAATTTCAAAATGGCGGCGAAGCTCGCTTTACTGCATCTTTGTGATGTCACGATTCTGCTCACACCACCTATTTTGCGAGGACTGGAACTGTGACGGGATTGAGTTCCATAATGTTCGATTGAAATTTCATAGTCCTGTCACTGAGGGAATCGTGAATTTGAGCGCACCCCTCGAATCGCAAGAATCATCACATATTTTGGATAAATTCTTCCTGACTTTTAAAAATATATTTTATCAATTTGTTGTGTTAGGGACATTTTTCCTCCATATGCCACAAGGATGAGTTGACTTGAAATTAAATTTTGTATAGGATCTAACTCCTATGGTTAAATTTTTCCAGGACAGTGTGTTGGACATGAAGGTGAAGGTCGCAGAGAAAGAAGGTCAGCAGGTCAAGGTCAGGTCAGGAGCGGTGTACCTGAACGTTCCTGTCGATGCTCCACAGCAGATGCTCGGGGTCAGACAACAGCTGGTCAAGGCCATCCTCAGCTACGAGAGAAGCATCCAGAACATCGAACAACTGTGGGAAGTCAAGGTATGGCGGCCATGTTGGGGAGGGATCATTGGGAATAATTTTAAGAAAATATTAATTCTAATTTTGGAAGTTTCATTTTGGAAGATTTAAGAAATATTTAATCATGGTTTTTTTAAGGAGATATTTTTAGAAATATTTAATTATTATTTTGTGTAATTCATTGCAGATTTCATTCTATTTTATGAGGAATACTTTTAAGAAATATTTAATTCTAATGAACACAAGTTTCCTTCTAAATTTATAATCTTTAGTTCTTTTTGGCTAAAATGATTGATTGATGGTTTGATTTTCAGCGATGTTAATTTTTGTTCCAAATGCAAAGAACATCAGTGAAAGTTCTATGAAATATAGTATTATCCTCTAGCGATGTCATCTGTGTTTTCAGAGACACAACGTCAGCACCCACGAGCTGGACAAACTCATAGCAGCCATCAACATGGACATATATGTGCACAAAGCCAATCTGATGCTCACCTGCCCCGAGACCGCGGTTGATCCCCTGAACCCGGAACCGACCCTCCGACTCGCTCGGGAGTCCACCGGCCGTAACCAGGTCAAAGGTCGAACAGGTCAAGGCGGAGCAGAAGAACAAGGGGCAGACAACTGCGACGGGGTCAATGTCCTGACGGGACAGCTGGAGACGCAGATACGGCGTCTGCGGTCCGAGGTGGGACAGATGCACCGCGACTGTCAGAAAACGATGATGGGGCTGGCTCAGAACATCCCCAGTGCAATATGTATAGAGCCTGTCTGTGTCCGATTGACCAATCAGAACGCAGCTGTGTGAAGCTCCCCCAAGGATCCAGTCTGGCGTACTCTCGTCTGATTGGCTGCAGGGCAACATCTGTGATTTCGAGGTTCCATTTTTGAAACCATGGACCTCTATAGGGTATCATAATCAGGGCCTTCAACTTTGTCCCACGGTTCAATTTTGGGATCAGAGATGGGACCTTTAACTCTGTCCTGGGGCCTTTAATGAAAGACAGCAGCGGTTGTGCACATAATGTGTTTGCAGAGCACCACACCAGTAGAGGCAAGGCTCATTCAAGGATGGCCTGGGACTGTTTCAAGGATGGCCTGGGACTTTCAAGGATGGCCTGGGACTGTTTCAAGGATGGCCTGGGACTTTCAAGGATGGCCTGGAACTGTTTCAAGGATGGCCTGGGACTTTCAAGGATGGCTTGGGACTTTCAAGGATGGCCTGGGACTGTTTCGCGGATGGCCTGGGACTTTCAAGGATGACCTGGGACTGTTTTAAGGATGACCTGGGACAATTGTGAACATTGGTCAGGGAACACAAAAGGATGCCTTCTGCAAAAGGGGAAAAAAATGGTTGTGATATCCGTGGACTGTCGCTTCCATTACCGTCTGAGCTTGTTGGGGAGATAGCACAGAAAGAGAAAGTATTGTTGATTGTACATAAAGGTTGTTTCACATGGGTTGCAGACTTTTCAATGCAGAGTGCAGTATTGTAGACCTAGTCAGAAATTGCAGATTTCAAAGCCGTAGAAAATGTTAGGGTTAGGGCACACTTTGCCGCCATCTAGTTGGAGACTTTACCATGCAGATTTCAATTGATTATGTCAACTTGAAGATTTTACCATGCATAGTAGGCCTCATCTAAGACATCACCAGGATTTAGTACAGTTGTTGAAGACTTTACCATTTAAACCGTAGTCCACTTAGTTGTCTTTTAGACTTTTCCATACAGATTATAGAACAGAATGCCTAGGTAGAGGACTTTACCCAGCATAGGTGATAACTTTACCTGGATAACTACTGCTGGGTTATCTTGTGTTCACTACAGGGGTTCATTCAAGATGACTATATTTGCTACACTACACTAAGCTACTTTTCTTGGCTGAACGGGTTAGTAGGAAATTAACACGCTGTGCGTGTGATGATCAAGAACATTTTAAAAGGGAGTGTTCACCATAAAAAAACGGATGATGTGCAAGGTTTAACTCTCTGCATGCTGCAGGCAACCAGAGATGCTCTGAAGACCAGTGCCTGTGTCTAATCCATTAGAAAGAGGGTTAAATCAGCATAGTAATGTATGTGATACATGTAGTTACAAACAAGAAAGAAAAAATAACCTACCTGCTCTTAACACATGCTTAAGGGCATATCCGGTTGCCTTCAACATGGAGATGGTTAAATGGGTTCAGCACACCACTCAAGTATGTATAATAATAATAATGATTATAAACCACTCATTTCTATATTATGCCAACAGTATATCAATTTTTTATTTTTTTTCTTCAATGGTTTTACTTTTGGGGGAGCTGGCCACAAAGGTTACGAAACCTCTCGGAGCATCGATGTCATGCTCAACTTAATTTTTCCACTGACATCCCCATGCAGAATTTGAGTTGAGCATAAAATCGTACTCAAATATTGTTCATAATCTCGGGAGCCTCTCTTGGATTACACTGCCATTCATTACCAATGACCAGGAGGAATTTATTATTTTTCCTTTTTCGAAAATTTTCGGAGTTTCCCAATACTGTATTTTATTTCAATGGAGAATATTATATGAAATAAAATTGAGAGACAATATGGTTACGGTAAGGACTAATGTGTTATAACTGTTCATGGTGGTGACACAATTTAATATGTTTAGAATTTGTTATTATTTTCATTTGTTTTTAATTAAATGTACATGTTGTTCTATGGTTTGTCAATTACAAACTATTTTGTTAAAAATAAAATGAATTGGCACAAATTGTTTTTCATCTCTTTGTGATAGCATTCATCAACAGATGTATCAAATTTCATGAGCCGCTCATCATCCAACTAACAGTTCCAATGAAAACAAATCTCACAAGATACAATATTTACAGGTATCTTGCCCAGGATGTAGAGAATGGTTGTTGTGTGTCTTATGAAGCTCAATGAGAACTGGTTATTGTTCATGGTCACAGATGATAATTAACAGACGGTGAACCACTTCGCGAATGGGTGAAAGATTCCTGCAGCGACTTTAAACTCCATATTCACTCATTCACAGTGAACAACTGTATGTGTCTTATTGAAAATGTCTCGCATGGTGCAATATTCCTGCTGCTACAAAAAAACACTAATTTAATCAAAACCCACCCTCTCCCGACAGGTCATATTATTGTATATAAAAGAAATATATATAAAATAAATCATCTTAAAAAAAGTATGTAGTGAAGGTAGTATTTCAAGCGCATCACCCTGTGAGCAGAGGATGATTATACCTTGAAGGAAATTTTGCCTTTAAAATGATGATAACGGACATAGAGCAAGTTCAGTTTGTTCCATGAAAACATGCATCTTTCCTTGATTAACATAGTAGGGGCCTACATGTATTACAATACTACTAATCATACCACGACTCCCACATCTGTTGTAAACCATATGGTACCATTCCACTTTACCTGTCAACACTGCTTGAACATCCACGTGTTACGATGTCATACTATATAGCAAACAGGTTGTCAATGAACGTGTGTGTCACACCAGTACAACCTGTCTCCTACAGTGGGCTGGCACGGTGTAGAGTGTAGACAGTGCATCAACCCCCCACACACCACACGCGTTTATTGTACATACTGGATCGAGACAGATAATACCTAGTATAGCCCCCGATATTACGATTATTTCTGAGTACGATTTCATGCTGAAGCTCAAATGTTATATGATGTTTTATGAACACAACTTTGAGTTGACTAGGAAATCAGAAAAGATTCGTAATCTCGGGCTTGTTGGTTTATTATATATAGCATGGTTGATAAGTTGATAACAGTTAGGCTCAGATACGCAGACGCTTTCACGTCAATTTCCTAGCTAACGTTATATTTTAAACACAAACATTATAACATATACAGCACAGTTACAGTACTGGCGCTTCCACAGTAAAATACCCCTATTATTATAATAAAGCTATACACGCCTGACGGTGTCTTAATATTAAATTGTAGTCGCTATAGCGATTCACGGTTCCGCAATATAGGCCACTAATAGCCTACGAGTATTCCGCATAATAATGATGTCGTGACACACTACAGTATTGAAGCAAGGAAGGCGACCATTACGATATCTATGCATGCCTTACTTATTCTGATATGGGGTATAGTCCATAGATTATGTCCCTTATAAATAATATATGGGTATACCGTAGTCCAAATCATATACTTGTGATACCTGCCATATACCATTATCATTAGCCTATATGTACTTATGTGGGACATACACATTTTTGCACTGTACAGTATATTCTTCACATTTGTTATTTACCAGTGACCAGTTTGTATAATCGTTGCTATTTGATTATATACATGTACTTTGCATTCGTATATAGGAAGCGGGTCTCGTAAGCTGCATTACGTGTAGGGCCTACACAATCCCATGAAAATAATGTTTAATTAGTCAATAAATGTTTAAACTCGATCTACACCAACTCTCATTATATGCATAATATACATGCCGCATACTATGTCAGTTTATGTTTGCATTGATGCGTGGCATATCTTTTAATAATATATGTCGTATATACGTACTATAGTATTGGTCTACCGCATACGTAGGCCTACTGGCATATCAACAATATTCATATAATGTGGTTTACTATATTATATATTTGTATCGATCAATGGTTGGCACACCGATTCACGTACGATGTCATGTACAATGTGTAATTACTTTATGAATATAAAATGTAATATGTATGTATTGCATATGCAAATACATTCATTTTATAGTACAATTCATTATTTGTGGAAGAGATAAGCATGTTAAATATCAAATATATGACGCAACTCTCCTAGGTAGGCTAGGCCTATATCAACGAACATGTCAACGTTATAACATGTGATTCACCCTCTCCCTGCTGGATCAGCCACATGTACAGCTTGTACACTATATAGGCCTACATGTATATACCGTAGTATGGTGCTAATGGGTATAGTGACAGGCTGGTGTTTGCAATTTTGATGAGAATGCCAAGTTATGTTATGTATAAATGAACAGCCAAAGACAAGCAAACAGATATCGTCACACATTGGACGTAAACAATTATATATTGTCTGAAGGTCATGGTGACATGTTAACCGGTTATAATATTACTCTCTATACCCGGAAACGTATAGGCTATAGGCATATAGATATCTTATGCTTTCATGTGTAGGCCTACTATCTGACTAGTGTACATGCCCACATGCACGTGTCACTTTAAACATACTATTATGAAATGCTTGTTTAACATGATACCACACGTAGGGCCTATACATGCAACATATTTAGTATCACTATATGTGAATATAGTATATAAGGCCTAACTGGGTGTTGATGAGTTTAAAGCCATTAGCTACTAGTTTATCCTATGTCTGTTCCAGAATATATGTTTAACCCTCTCCCTGTTGAAGGCGTCTTAAGTTGCCCGATCACATGCAGAAATAGAACATTTTGATTTTATTCAGCAGGGAGAAGGTTAAACAAAATAATAATTTGCTATTGTTAGTGTGGTGGTGGAGGTGATAATAATAATAATAATAATAGTAGTGCATAATAATAACAATCATGATTATATTAGTAGGCCTGGCCCTAGGTATAGTATAATAGGAGCCTACTGTAGGCCTAAGTAGTAGTAGTAGTATCGTCGCAAATGGGTGAAAGATTCCCGCAGCGACGTTAAACTCTATATTCACTCACTCACTAGTAGTAGTAGTAGTAGTAGAGTATAGTAGGCCTTGTAGTAGTAGGCTATATAGTGTAGTAGTAGGCCTAGTAGTGTAGTAGTAGT
>JAUTBV010129624.1:0-12293 GCA_032361325.1 Lepetodrilus fucensis | reverse complement strand
CATACACTGTGCTTATGGTGCAGTACAGAGATACAACACTGGACACTGTGTTAGTTTTGAGAAGACAGTTTCACTACAAACAACAAAGAGCCTATAGCATCCTGCCAAGCTTCCTTTCTAAACTAAAATACTTTCTTCCACCCCTACTCCCAAAATATATGCATGTGAAAAAGTATCCAACATGAATTAGATCTATTAGACTATTTAATTCTCTTCCTGCTGGATTAGGTACAGACACTGCTCTTTAGGGCATCCCAAGCTGTCTCCAGCATGGAGAGGGTTAAACAGTATGCATTTGTTCAATACACAATTGAGATGCATTGGCACATGTTCCATCTAGTGTACTACTAGGACAAATGGCTCGTAGGGTAGGATCCAAACTCGGAACATACATTTTTATAGTTGGACACAATATCACTGTGCCATAATCCCCCATTCCCAATATATAGGTAAAAGTTTGAAATTGTATTGAATTTAATGGTCACAATAGGAATGTTTCACTCATATGTGACTTGTAATAGTAAGATTCAGATTTGACTCTCTCTCTCTGACTTTCAGGTGTTCCAATACTAGACAGACATGAGAGTGTGGCGTACCTGGCTGTTTCTTGGTACGGAATGAAGCATTGGTGAGCACTGCCCTGGCCAGCCCTGTAGTGGGAGTAGATGTTGGCAGGGCCACACTAATATAATGCCCATAATGGACCGTCTTGAGGCTGCCCTGATGGGCTGAACTTCAGGGAATTCAATATTGCACTAGTCACCTGCAAGCAAAATAGGGAATGTTTCAGGAGTTTAACGTGTTTCAAACTGAGTGATCGAGTTATTATGGAGTTTAACGTGTTTCAAACTGAGTGATCGAGTTATTATGGAGTTTAATGTGTTTCAAACTGAAAGGGGTTATTTAAAACTGGGTGTCAGTTGTCATCATTATGGCACAATCTCTTTCAAAAGAAACTGAGAAATATACTTAGTATTACTACTAATGCTTTTTGAAAATGTGCAATCTGATGAACTCATATTTATTTAGAAACTGTTTAGGTTCTTCCCTTGAGTATTCAGTCCATTCCATATTACTGCATCTAATACATGTTCAGTAAAGTGAGTGAGTGAGTGAATATGAAGTTTAACATCGCTGCGGGAATCTTTAACCCATTTGCGACGATAAAGCATTTAATTATTTTACTATATATGTGTGTTAAAAACGAAGAAGTTTAAAAGTGAATAATGTTGTTGATAAGCTAGCCAATATATTGCACTTGATGTGTAAAAAGTTGCAGGAATCTTTCACCCATGTGTGACTATGGTGCTGATGAACTATCGAGGTGTGGATTTCATTCCCAAACTCACCTGTTGTAATCTACCTCCACCTCCTGTTCCACCTCCACCTCCTGCACCACCTCCATCTCCACCCCGCCCACCTCAGCCCCAGGGCGCACCAACATCAGGTAGGTCATCGACGTGGCTGCCGACAAGTCTTGGCTTGCGACAGCGGCTTCAGCTTGAACTGCAGCTTGTGTTGCGACAGCGGCTTGACTTTGGACAGCTGCTTGAATTTTGACTGCTTGGACAGCGGCTTGACTTTGGACAGTTTCTTGCCTTTGGACTGCAGCTTGACTTTGGACTGCGGATTGACTGTGCACTGCTTGGACTGCGGCTTGACTTTGGACTGCAGCTTGAGTTTGGATTGCTTGGACTGCAGCTTGACTTTGGACAGCGGCTTGAGTTTGGACTGCGGCTTGAGTTTGGACTGCTTGGACTGCAGCTTGACTTTGGACTGCAGCTTGACTTTGGACTGCTTGGACTGCGGCAGATTGATCTGGGACAACGGGTTGACCAGCATCTGCAGCAGTAGTAGTAGTAGTAGTGGTGGCGGCAGTAGCAGTGGATGTCGGACCAGACGGATTGAGAAGCTTGCCACGGCCGACTGGACTCTTGACCAGACTGACCTTGTCCACTATCAGGATGTCCTCGGGGATGCGAATGCAGAAGTTCAGCTGGAACATGACCAATAGAGTCAGAGATAAGGCATTGACACACTCGAGTTTGAGATAAGGTGAGCTAAGGTGCGCTCATGACCAGCATGACAACAGGATTGTTAGCAACAAAAAACGTTATACTGGGAAAACTTTCTATCATGCCCAAAGATTACGAAACTTGTTGTGTACGATTTTTGGGTACAGCCGTAGCAGAACAAAATTTAATCGTGGATATCGTTGCAGTATGTCTGGGCCTCGAGATTATGAAACCTTTTGAGTACGAAGGGGATTTGTGAACAAAACATTTAGTATGAAATTATACTCAAATGTTTCATAATCTTAGGGCCCAAACACACTGCAATGAGAGTTTGTTAGTGTGTCTGCTACTCCTCCAATGCTCTCATGACTCCCCTGAACATGGGCAATCATCTATCACGGGTGTCTCACCTTCTTCATGGCGAAGAGTCCAGTGATGGCGGCCATGTGCCCGCCCTGCATGGTTCCGGTGAGCTCCACACCGTCCTGCCCGCCGTCTGTGAACATCTGCACAATGTTGTCCAGCATCGTGTAGCTCTGGTTGAACAGGTTGGCCGGGTACCGCGAGTGGAACATGTAGTAGTACCTGGAGTAGACGCCAGAGAGGTGGGATTAGCTGTGCACACTCCCCAGGGAGTCGAGGAGGGAAATTTAGCGCAGACTGATCCACTGACTGGGGATGGATCTGGGTATTGCTTCTCGAAGCTCTCAGTCATATCCACTATGCAACCATAGCGCTCGTGTAAGTGTACGATCTCCATGTACAATTGAGTGAGTGAATATAGAGTTTAACGTCGCTGCGGGAATCTTTCACCCATTTGCGACGATCCATGTACAAGAGATCGATACGAGAGTCCTTATGGTCTGATAGTAGAAATGAGCGTTTCAAGAAAAGATACCCTGTACCATTGACTGGAGTAATGTTTAACCTTCTCCCTGCTGAATAAAATCAAAGTGTTCTATTTCTGCATGTGATCGGGCAACTTAAGTCGCCTTCAGCAGGGAAAGGGTTAAGGGGTGGAGCTGGTTATTGTTTCTCAAAGCTCTCACATCCACTATGAGACCATAGCGCTCTCGTAAGTACATGATCCCCATGTATAAGAGATCGTTACTAGATGCTGTCATGGTCTCGTAGTAGATATGAGAGCTTTGAGAAACGATGCCCTGATTACAAAACCGGTCATGCTCAACTCAGTTTAGTTCCAAATCCCAGTACAACATCATAGCCTGGCCCAACTTAAATGCATATTTTTATTATTGCTATTTTATATTTAAAGAAAAACATTGAAGATATATGTTTGGGGGTTCAAGGTGTAGTGTTGTTTTAAAGTCTGTTAATTCATATCACATCTTGTTAGTTTATGAAATGAGGAAATCTGCGACATGTAGAAGATACTAACTTTTGTGGACAATTAAGCAGGGCCCGTCTACATGCAAATGGGCACTAGCCAACACTGTGTGGCTACAAGCCTGTCTGAATAGCCTCCCTTTAATTCTTATCATGTTGCACCAAATATTGTTGAATTGATGCAACATGAACGACACTAGGGCTGTTCGTTTTGGCACCGGCTGACCCCCAATCGGCAACCGATTGACCCCGGTAACCCCGCAAACGTGTTCGATTTGCCCCGTAATTCCACATTATCAGCCGCCGACAAGTGCCTGCTTTGCCGCTATCGAAAGACCGGCTAACATGCCGCTTGTTGGGTAAGAAATTGGGCAAATCGAGCGCGTTTGCAGGGTTACCAGGGTCACACGGCTGCCGATTTGTGGCAAAACGAAAAGCCGTACTGATTGGGCGACTCTCAGATTTTATAACTTACTTCTGAGTGAGTTTCTTGTGTGTGACAGCCGATACAAACTGCCGTTTCTTGATATGGGGAGGATTATCCTTCTGAAGCAAACACCATCATATGTATAAGTAATAATTTGTTTAGTCCAAGCAGGAAAATCGTATGTAACAGGGGGCCGTGCAGATCCTGGGATTTGAACTAGTGACTAGGAGATTCAGAGTCTCGTGCTCTACCTACTGAGCCAAAGGGGTAACCACTCTGGCTCAAACCAGTAGGAGCAGCTTATACCACAAGAGAATGGAAATTTTGGAAAGTTATAGAAAGTCAGTGAATAGTGATCCATTGACTGTCATAGTCATAATCTAGCATGTGTTAGATTATGGATTTGGTGCATTATAAATGTACATGCTATGACTATATTATAATAATCTAATACATTAAAATATCATGATACTATTCCATTAAATAATTGTTATTATTTCATGTACCGTAGATGTATATTTTCAAAATAATAATAAAACAAGAATTTGAAAAATGTTGCTTTAATAAAATGTCCCAGGTAATCATACTAACTGACAGTGACCTTTGTAACTCAGTTATCACCCTTACTGACCTTGACCTTTGTGATGAGCCCCAGCTTGTGCATGTCGGCGAACACTCGACTCAGGAGTTCGTCAGGATACTGCTTGAACAGCCGGTACATCTCGTGGATCCGTCCTTGTCGGTCCTTCTGCCCCGCGATGTAGGCCTGGAGGACAGGACAGGAAGTTAGGACTGACATAATCAAGGGATGTGTGAGTTGCTGTAATACTATTCATTCACAACATCAAAAGAGCGAGCGAGAGAGTGAGTAAGTGAGTGAGTGAGTGTGAGTGAGTAAGTGAATACGTGAGTGAGTGAGTTGGTGAGTTAATGTTTTACATCACATTGGGAATCTTTAACCCATATGTGACGATGAATATTAAAAATAATATATAGATGCATCGAAAAAGGCATTAAAAGAGAAGATTGAAAAGTGGAACCGTAGAATCATAGCGGTTCTAGAAATACGGGAGACATTAATACCAGAAAGCTTCTACTGGTTTCACAGCATTTATAAGGGTATATAACTCTCCAGATTGAGTGAGTGAGTTAGTGAGTGAATATGGAGTTTAACGTTGCTGCGGGAATCTTTCAGCCATTTGCGACGAATTGAGAAATGGAACTGTAAACTGATAATAACTTTTACAAAATCACACATTTATCGATATTTCACAACTGAAGCTTTTACATGTTCCTGAATTATATCAATCTTTTTCAACGATTATGACCAATCAAACCGAAGGAAATTTACACATTCTGTAATTAAATATTGATTTTGAAGAAAAGCAGAAACAACCCAGCATTTAATTTTATTTGTGGGAATAAACCAAAGATCTAACAACAGTCACTGTAGTCACATGATCTAGATTCCAGGCATGGCAACAGACAATTGTGAATTCCACGGAAAAATGCCTGGGGTCTGGAGGCTAGAGGCTATCCAGGGCAAATAAATTGACGCCTGGACAAATAAATCATCAGATTTTCGCAGATCCACAAAAAATTGCATTGCCTGATATTTACAAGAACACATATTGACATACAAACATAGAATTTTTTACATGTATGAGGTTTTGCAGTGTGTAGTAGTAAACGTCTCGTTCACGTGCGACCTCCGCAATGGCCTCCCGTTCCGAGAGTGGCCTCACAGCCTTCACCTTGTAGTTCTCGTTCAGCTCTGTCAAGCTCATTGGAAGAATTATGGGCGCCTGATCACTCGATCTGGAAGGTTCACAGTTTATGTCAGAGCCAATACTTATGTCTTGATATTAGTGAAAGAATCTAGAAAGCGACTCTAAACCCAAATTCAAAGAAAAAGGAAAACAATGGTGTGTTTTTAGCATAATGAATGTTGTCTTCTACATTTGCAATGTAAACAGTCAGTTAATTGTCAGACTGTATTTTATGAGAGCTTCTTAAGAAATCTTTCCAGATTCTTCCAAAGAAATACCAAAATTATTTTATGCTTGATAATTATTATGCTTGATAAAATTCAAGCAAACATTTTCATAATTAAATATGATATTATATTTAATATTATTTTCAACATGTTTACAGTCGATATCCCGATTATATCCCAGAAAGAAATGTATAGTGGGAATGAATAGTACGTCACGGAAACACACTCACGTGAATTTTTCCATGAGCATCAGAACACACTCTTTGAAGACTTCTCGGATGTTCTTCTCCACCGATCTGAACACTCGGTATCCGTACTTCTCCATGATTTCCTATAGCAATAAATAGTACTTAGTAGGGCTGCTCGTTTATCACTTAGCACCGAAAGCCATTTGGTACTGGGTAGACTGAGCCAGGTCTGCCGTTTTTTTGGGTTTTTTTGCACGTGAGGCACGTGGCTGCGTACAAACAAAAAACGTGATGCCACCATACTCTCGAACCAGACAACAGTAAGCCGGCTAAAGCAAAAAAAGCGCAGCTAATGCATATCTAAAAATCCTGCTATCCACACAACTAAATAACACTTAGGGAATATTGAGGCATCCTGCTTTCCACACAATTGTTTCTAGAGATTGTAAAAAGCAAAATATAAAATTATTTTAATTTATTTTATTGTTTATTTATGTACAGGAGAAAACAATTTAAAAACTGGTAAAAATAGTTTCCTCTTCCTAATGATAACAAATCAATGAAATCAAAAACATGGAATCAAATTTCTGGAAAACTTAAAACCGCGATCTTGACAAAAATTCCACATTCATGCCCCCTCTCAGTTGCCTCCCCTTCACTATTCCTCCTTACCTTATCCTGAAATGCCTCGCCCAGGTAGATGGACACACTCATCATTGTCTGCGGGTTCTTCATTCCGAATGCCACTCGCCTCTGACAAGCATTTGACGTTTTGTCTTTCGACTCCTTAAAATAAAATAACATATAATGTTACTATTGTGCTGAAAGTTCAAATTGCAGATCTCGAAAAAATGCCAAATTCCTGCGCATATGAGGAATAATAATATCGAGAATAGGCAAAAACACAGTATTTGCCACACACACCACATAGTGTACAAGTCTTTTTTAATTTATAAATATTAATAGTAGACAAAACTATTGTTGTAATGGTCGTGTTGGACGTACCTCGACAGTGCCGTGCAGAATATCCCTGACGACAGTCCACGGGACCAGCATCCCTCTTCTGTTGCCGCCCAGCAGGAGACTGGCCGTCTTGCACAGCAGTATCTGGAGAACACATCGCCATGGTTACTCACAGTCGTTTCCATGGAGAAGTAAGCTACCATTGATCGACATACTATTTTCCTTAAAACAACTCAAAGGAAGGTAAAGTAAAACCTAAAATAAATTCAATATTATTATTTCCATGGAGAAGTAAGCTACCATTGACCGAGACATACTATTTTCGTTAAAACAACGAGAAAGTTAAAAGTTAATGAAAAGATATGGCATAAATTCAATATTATTTCTAATAAAATCACAGCATTGAATTATTAAATTGCATTATTGATGACTTTTAGTATACTGCAGTAAAATCCACATGTGTAGATCTATGGTAGAGTATATGGGCCACAATTATTAGTCTTAGATTGCAATTACATTGGTCAAGATCTGGTGAAACAGAGATAGTTGTACGTACAATAGTATCTTCCTTGTCGGTCCATGCCACGCGCTCTTGTATCATCAGCTTCAGGGCTGATTGGTCAACTGCATCAAATTTCTTCTTACCTAGAATAGGTAGTGGCAAATGTCACGAATCGTCCATTAACATTTCAAGACAGTCCTACATGGTTACATTGAATTATAAAAATGCATAAAGTATCGACGATATTTCCAGCTAAAGAAAATACTGTAACTTTAAAACTTACTCACCCGAATAGTGGTACAAATAACATTTGTAATTAATTTCTACTAGTCCTTAGATATCCTAAGGACTAGTAGAAATTCATAACATTTATCATTGGAAGAAAGCAAGCTAGTGTTAATTTCGATTCCCGTATTCTTATAAATCTTTATTAACATGTTTATATTCATAATCTCTATTTAAGTGGGTTAAAACAAAATGGTTAAAAGGAAAAAATGGCTGCCACTATTAACTAGGAAACAAGAATCTTAATTAAGAAAAAATAAATATTTCTAGATTATTAAAAAGAAATCTGATTTTTTTTAAATAATAATCATATTTGCCATAGAAATACAGTATCAGAATGTCATAACCCTGTTAATGACCTTTGACCTGTCCAAAAATGACCTTGCCGCTATAATCCTGGGTGGCGTTCCTTTCAAGTGTGCAACATGTACTCGGACAGTGATATGTACTGTATGTACTGAGTGAAAGGAACGACTCACAAACGTCTCGCAGAAGCAAGATGGCGACAAAGAGAGCCCTTAGATGTGTGATGTCACTGTACTTTCCCTGTTCTGTGCATATTGCACAGGTTGCGCAAAGCGCGTGGTTTTGTTCCTTTGACAAAACTGTGTCCGGAGTACTCTGAACACAGTACTGCGGTGAAAGGAACTGCCCAGGCCCCTCACATTTGAAATTTTCAAATGAAGAAAAACAGTGAATATGGAGTTTAACGTTGCTGCAGGAATTTTTCACCCATTTGCAACGAGAAGAAAAACAGTAAATTTCACTCACGGGATGCTCTGTCTTCGGGCCTTTTCTTTGGCTTGATTTTCCTGTCTTTGCTGAAAGCTTTGTAATACCTGGGGAGTTTCACCGCCTTGGATTCTAAAAAAAATGTAAAATACAAACATTGGCTTCCATGATATTATACCACAGTTGGATTATTGAAAGAAAAAAAATGAAAAAAATGAAAAAATGAAAAATATACAAATAACATTCATGAAAGTGTAAAGAAAACCTGGACATCTACGTACGTTTCAGGAGAGCATCTTTAGCCTTCCTCTTAATCCCCTTCCCGCCACGGTTACCTTTGACCTTCGTTTTTTTCACTTTTGTGTCCTCAGCTAAACAACACAAAACAGCAGGAGAAAATTAATTCTCATGAAATTTGTGAATTCTCTCTTCTTCGTGAATTCACTCTATGCAGGTTTGAAATAATACAATGTCAGCACACATAACGACACCTACAATATTCAACAACATATCAATAATAATAAGAATAACATTTATAGAGCATGTGGTATGCTTACAAATAAAAACATACAAGAATACAAATGGGGAGAAACAATGGCCATAAATGAATCAAACTATCACACAACATAACTTTATCTAAATTTTCGCCGAGGATAATTTCGACACACGTGATGACAGGAAGTCAATACAGCCACGTACTGAAAGGTCCCATCATGCCGAGCTGCGGCTGTGGAATGAGGCGGGGCAGTCGCTGACTGAGTGACGTGGACAGGAACATCAACTTTCCGCCCTCGTTACGTTCCTGGACGCCGATTTCTGCAACACACAGGCAAAGCTATACTCCTCAGGGAGTTGAGAATGATAAAATAATAACCATTACAAAAGGACCTAAGGATTTATGTTTTGGCTACACAAAAACTTTACTAAACCAGAATACTATCAAAATAGTATTACTAAAAGAAAGAAATCTCACTCTTTTTCAGTCTTGATAAGTTCCGTTTCCGGACCAATGCTGGAATTTCCGGTTTCTTTTTCCTCATTTCTCCAGGTCGTGTCCAGTTCCGGATCAAGTGCCTGTGGGGAAAAAACAACCCAAGTTTATTAACAAATTCTCCAAGTTTTAATATTATTTTTTAAAAATTGGGATTTAGATCTTTTGGCTACCATTGTGCTACCACCCACCCTCTAAGCATATTAACCCTCTCCCTGCTAAAGGCAACAGGAGATGCCCTGAGGAGCAGTGATTTTGCCTAATCCAGCAGTAAGGAGATGGTGGTTAGACTGCATCCAAAACATACCAAAATATTTTCTACAATTTAATTGACTGATTGACTTGTTCCTTAATGCGGCCGCAGAAACATACTGCCGTGTCATACACGTACATGAATAGGGAGGAGTCGAAGCCTGATGCGCCCCGTCTGTCCCCTGGGAGGTAAGGTGTTTTCGGTTCCTCGTCAAACTTGATGGGGGTCAGGGCTTCCACCAGCGACATACCTCGGTCGGAAACCTCCTCGTCCACGTCCAAGACTGGAACACAACAGTTATCTCCCTTAGTTACATGTGAACCCAATATTAGAGCAAAACAGTGAATGATTATGGAATGGAATGTTGCTGCGGGAATCTTTCACACGTTTGCGATGGAGAGCAAGACAGAGTTATCGCCCTTGGTTAGATGATATCCAACAGAACACATGTAATGGTTAGATGAATTTATCACCAGATCACAACAGAATTACGCCCCTTGGACAGATTCCCCACAGAACACAACAGTTATCCCCCTTGGGTAGATGAAATAAACTAGAATGCAACAGTTATCCTCCTTGGTTAGATGAAATAAACTAGAATGCAACAGTTATCCCCCTTGGTTAGATGAATTTCAGCAAAACAATTTCAAACAGGTAGGAGTTTTTTCTTTAAAAATAAATTAAAATATTAAAATAAGTTCTGGCCTCGTGTAATGGTTAGATGAATTTATCACCAGGTCACAACAGAATTATGCCCCTTGGACAGATTACTAACAGAACAAAACAGAGTTATCCCCCCTTGGGTAGATGAAATAAACTAGAATGCAACAGTTATCCCCCTTGGTTAGATGAATTTCAGCAAAACAATTTCAAACAGGCTATCTATGGATGTCAATTACTAAGATGAACACGTAAGAGTTGAAAACTGCCTCCATATTCTAATAACTCTTCTAAAATAAGTTCTGGTCTCTCACCTCCTTTGTGTCCAAGATTTGAGTTGAGCGCTATGACCTCCATGTCACACCAGAAATTGTGGAGGTCTTCTTCGTTGGTCAGATTGTAGAACTGCTTGACGAAGGTCTTCTGTGGCATGGGCCAGGTCTTGCAATAGGCGGCCATTGATGGTCTCGTGTCCAGCAGCATTGTCTTCCTGTGCACGTAGACGAAACACTGAAACAGGCGAGTACATATCTGTGTATTGAGCTTAATAATAATAATAATAATAATAATAATAATAATATAAATAATA
Organism: Lepetodrilus fucensis; assembly: GCA_032361325.1. NCBI lineage: Eukaryota > Metazoa > Mollusca > Gastropoda > Lepetellida > Lepetodrilidae > Lepetodrilus > Lepetodrilus fucensis. Next base: position 1,345 of record JAUTBV010129624.1, on the reverse strand, counting down.
ATAATAATAATAATAATATTCATTATTTCATTATAATAATAATAACAATAATAATTATAATATCACCTATGGGTGAAAGATCCTCACTGTGACGTAAAAAAATAATTCATTCACTCAATAATAATAATACTAATAATGATGATGATAATTATAAAATAATAATAATAATAATTATAAAATAATAATAAATAATAATAATAAAAATCAATAATAGATAATAATAATAATAAATAAATGTTTAAAAGATAATTAAAAAACAACAACAATAATGATAATAACAAATAATAATAATAATAATAAAAATAATAATGTGGAGTGCAGTGTTCTACAGGTAGCCATTCTGCCTCATACTCCGGGGATCCCAGCTCTGTATATGTAGGTAGATACCTTATCTTTTTCTTTGAAGATCTGTGGCCCGAATGACAGGAGCCCCATCAGTGTGAGTTGATAGCAGCTTTCGTGGACGGACTGTGTGTAGCGGCGAGCAAACAACACCTGCTGTCTGATGATGGGTGGCAGACACACCACCGGGTAGAAGCGCTTCAGTGGGTGCTCCAGCAGCTCAACCAGGCCCTCGATCTGATTGGAGGAAAACACAGACATCATTAAACACATCCTCAAAACACTGCCCATTATTACTACACTTAACCTCTGTCAAATACCTCTCAGTCTCTCTTCTGGGTTAGACACAGGCAGTGAATAATGATACAAATAACAAATGTTTACAAAAAAAACATGAATTTCTACTGGCCCTTTGGTACATTTTCCTCATTCCCCAATGTTTTCATATTTTATTTTATTTTTGTATTTTTTTATGTTGTGGTAAAAAAAAACCCAGAAAATCATGAAAAACTTAGAAAATGGTAATATTCTCATCAAGCCTCAGTGTGGTTTTTAAAACATTTACATACCTAACTAAAGGACAAATAATAAAGAAGTACTTATCAAAGCAACTAGTCTATTAAATGTATGCAATAATATGTTGGGAAGACAAATAATGCCACACGACCAAATATAATTATCCAACAAAGTACAATCTTACCTGAAACCATGGAAACATACCTTAAATGGCAAGCTGACCACCTGACAGAAGATGACCAATGGCATGAGAACCAGGACATCGCTGAGTAAACACCAGCCCAAATCGTTACCTGCAGCAGAAGGTTGAACTGACCCATTAAAGTCATGTACGATTTCACATTCAGCATCAGAAGTAGGGAATAAATTATGTGCGTTATTTTCTTTATTTTTACCATTCCATTTTATTTATTTTTTTTGTTTCCTTTATTTTCTTATAAGAGCCACTGTCAAGATTATTTCACTCATATCACAGCTTGTCAACTTA
>JAUTBV010129613.1:0-12294 GCA_032361325.1 Lepetodrilus fucensis | reverse complement strand
ATCATAAGTGGTAGTGTAGAATGTGTATATACTCTAGTGAAGTAAATCAGTAATCATGCAGTATTTCCCAATATGGCAAACCATTATAATTTGACTGAAAAGGTTTCCTCACTAAAACGAAAGTAACGATTTTTCCCCAAGGAATATCGAAGAGGAGTTTTCACTATGATCAAGATCATAGAATTCCGCTTCCTCCGATACCAAATATGCCTTGGTAACAATTTTCTCCCGGTAGGCCCATAATTTGAGTTAGGACGACTGGACTAACCGTGGATTAGTATTTGACTGACAGTTGTTAATTTGTATATTTTTATAGAGAAAATGTATGAGCCAACTCCGTGTGCAAAAACAACCAAAAAAATGCAATAACGTTTTACATAATTATTTGGATCGCCATAAAAACATGGAAGAAACATGTTAGGTGTCATCAGCCTTGGTTATCTGGCAGATTGGAATTGAAATAAAATAACAAATAAAATAACAAATGTCATCATCACAATCAACCCTACGTAGTTTAGTGCCAAGAAGACTATTCCAACTGCAAGTACAGTACATACATACAGGTTATTGTGTTAGTAGCGAGTATGGAAGTATCTTTCAGGCACGGAGTGGAATGCAGCCATGACAATCGATAAACTGCATGGAATGCCGTCATTTTCATTCATGAGCAATACACATGTCCTGGTAATGTTCCGCTAGGCATTCGACGAAACTCAACGATATACTGCAAACTCACCTGAATAGCGCTTAGTGTTGCGTTCAATGTCAGGGTTGCGTTCAATCAGACAAGCGCGTGTGTCACTGAACGCGCCCCAGGTTACGCAGGTGGAATTCGGATAAAAGAACAGGCACTAGTAAATAGTAAATGGCATTACTACACTATAACAGTGGATGCTTGACTCACGAAAGTTTAACTCACAACGAGTACAGCTACCTTTCTGACGCGATATTGATAGGATGCACTGACTGTAGAGTGGCAATGCAGATATTAGTGAAAGATTCTAGAAGGCGACTTTAAACCCCAATTAAAAAACAAACAAAACAAAAACAAAACATAAGTAGATATGTACGTAACATGATCTGAAAAATATGTCAGGAGAAATACTTCAAAATAGTATTAGGAACTTGGACAAGAGAAAAGCATGGCGTCTTGACTGCAATATCTATGCAGACCAATGAAGTGAATGCTTACTTCCAGGGAGTACTTCGTTATACCATTGAGTATATTACGTAGATATGGTTGCATGCGTCCAAAGTATGTCTTGTGCATGGAGGGATATGGCAGATGCAAAACGCTAATACTGACCACAATGACGTTGCTGTCAATGATAGAGCACAGTGAATAATGCAACGGTTTTGGTCGCACGATACAGAAACTGATGCCTTAGGTAAGAACCACCAAGGTGTAATGTGCGTCTCCAGATCTTGCTCGTGTATGTACCACACTGATATGAACTGATGCTTGGTAGATTGTGCAATGTGACACTATAATGATACAGAAACCTGCTATAGGTAAGAATCACCAAGGTGTGCGTCTCCAGATCTTGCTCGTGTATGTATCACACTGCAATGAACTGATGCTTGGTAGATTGTGCAATGTGACCCGATAATGATACAGAAACCTGATACCGTAGGTAAGAATCACCAAGGTGTTCGTCTACGTGATCCTGTTCGTGTACCAGACTCCTATGAACTGATGCTTGGTAGATTGGGCAATGTGAAAAGTACACCTTGTTGATGTTTACACGTGAACTCTCAATGAACCCATCATAAATACTGCTGCAATGCCGACCATTGTAACTCACCATCTCTTTTGGCTCTCATGCCTGCTTAATGAGACACTAGGCTGATGGTGTTAGTGTAAGCTAACACATACTCTCCCTGTTTGTTGAGTGTTTCCTGACTGATACAAAAACAAACATGAAGAGTACACTACATTGTAAGCTCGCTAGTATGGACTGTTAAAGCATCATGTCAAGTCTTCGTGTATAGATACGCATTCATGTACAGTGTATAACCCACGGTAGCCCCGCAATGGTAGGGTGCTAATCTGTGAAAGCATTTCACGGACGTAGACAATAACATATATCAAGCTACGTTTCGTAGGAAAGTATGGGTTCGGGGTGATCTGTTAGACTGACAACCCATCTCATAACCACGGTAAATAGAATCACTGTCACTTATCGTCATGACCACGTTACATATTTGAAGTACCATAGTGGGTTAGTGTCTAGTGTAGTCGCACATTGCCAGTACGCTCATGTCGACATGACGCAATGTAATAGTAAATCTGGATTGCATGCTTTGTATGTTCACAACTATATTTCGATGTTTTTTCTTTAATTTCTAGTTTAATGGTATACACATTAAATTATGTTTCATAAATATATGCATAAACGCCCTCATTTGCATTAGGTATTCTCTATAATAATGTAAGGCAATATAATGCGTATGCTATACGTACTCCAGTATATCAGGAATTTTAATGCTGCACGCCAGCCCTTAAAAAAAATAGGTGTTATATATTTTGGTATTTTAAAAACGTACATGTATTTACTTATTTACGTATTATATCTAGCTCTCTAGTTGAGAAGCTTATTTATTTTCCATCAGTAAAATTACTTATCTATTTTTACTGCTAATCGAGAAGCACATCGTATCGCATTTTCCCCTTAGTAATATTTACTCAATAGTATCACCTTCATACGTTCTTTTAGGAATGTTAATACATACCACAGATAAACTGTCTTGACGCTTTTAAAGTCCTCATAAATTAAAAGAAGAGATTCCATTCTCAGATTGAAAGTAAAACCCAGATATGATATTAAATTAATCACCGACTTTCCGTTTGAACATTATTTTGGATGTTAATTTAAAAGAAATCTTAATCATGATCTCATCTACTATGTCAAGATGACATTCAAATGATATACATTACATCTTCTATTAAAAAACCCGAAGAGCAGTAAATTGTTTGATATAGTATAGCTGAGGAGAAACCCAATGATGTTGAAATAAGTCACATGTTGAGGCTTGGACACAGTCTCGTTTAATGTGCATACCTGCACATTCTAATTGGCCACGTTGTACTTGCCACGTCAGCCTACTAAGATTATTCTGCTTTGGAAGTGCAACACGAACTAAAAAAAATAACAATTTGCACCATGGCGTGGCATCTAGGGATACATACCTCTCATAAAGTTGAGGAATATCTTAGTGTATGCTCTTAATGGCCTCTCCAGGATCATCACGTCGACAGACACGTTAATAATTTAGCAAAGACTTAAATTAGCTGCTTAATACACTTCCATTTCACATTAATTAATGAAGAATTGAAGAATAAAACAGGATAGCACAATTACATGTTTCAGTTATTTAAATCAATATTGCATTAACAAATATATAATACTTATACATTTTATTCCAACAATTGAATGTGTTTTGTATCTGCTTAACTGAAGTTTTCCCCATAGTCAGATTCACAGTGAAGTCGCAGAGATATGGAGCACGCAATGGGGGCATGATTACGTAACCTCTGTGTTCATGCTCACACTGTTCGTACGTGATAATCCTTGAAAATGGTTAATACATGTAGGAATGATACACATTGCGTGCCATTGCAACATCGCTCAGGCTGCAGATTCCGTTAACGTCCATAGTCTTGATTGCGAATACCTCCAAGGTATACTCCGTACCGCGTGTACCGCGTGTGGCTGATGTCTCCCTGGCGGTTCCTGCTCACCATTGATGCCTGCATTTTCAATTCTACATTTCAATGGTGATACGCTAATAATTGTCGCATGCCAGACAAAATACGTCAAACCAGAGCATGATAACAGCATCAATGCCTCTAGGATATGGTTAGCTTGACATTGATAGACAGACGCTTGCCATTAGATTGAAAAGGCTACTTCTATTAACGTAATGCCTGTTAACTGATGATACAGAACACGTACAACGGTCTGAGTATATTAACATAATTATATATCACTTTAGAAGGCCACTTGGACACTAAACCATTTTACCTAATTTACATACTGTTTCAGTGCAACGATGTGTTATTGATTAGATTTCGTGGATTCAAATATGATTTATCCTACTAGTCATAACTAATATTTTGCTTAAAATACAGTTCTTAAAAACATAAGACATTGATAGTGATTACAATTTATTGTCTGTAGAACTATTTCCATAAGAAGACTAAAACATTTGACGGACACATTACATCGGCATTACATGCTGTACATACACTGTAGGTTCCACTTAAAACATATCGCTTGAATTATACCATAATTTATGATTTTGAATATTATTTATAACCATTTTCGTTGGGGTAAAGATTTGGACAGGAATGCAGTTACAATCTTCAAATAATTAATGTCCAACATAATAAGCAAGTATTCGTAAGTATGTGCTTGTACTGTTGTTGGCATACATAGTTGATGAGGGTCCCCATGGGTGACCTGCCGGGTCGGTGAGCTATTACATCTTATACTATGTTATACATTTATCTTCTCAGAAATTAAATAAATTTTACATTTAAATTGTATGTCATTTAGTTCTCGACCGGAAGAGGGGTATAATACAGTTACAGCCACACTTTCCTCGGTGTATCGGTCAATATCCCAACAGTTTTTGTCGTGATGCCTCCTCCGCTTTCGTCTCAGAGGTCCCACAACCAAAACTGTAGGGATAATGACCGATACACCTCGGAAAGTGTGGATGTAACTCCTACATAACTCAGTTTATTTCAATTGCTATAGGAGTAGAGCATGGTATATGGTATACAAATACATGTGCACTATATTTACTTTTGCTTGAGCTTTAAACAATCTGGCTTCATGCTGTGGCACTTTTAAAACCAATTGTCTGTAGAACTATTTCCATTGGCATTACATGCTGTACATACACTGTGGACAAGAAAATAGTTTAAACTATATGAATTAAAAAGGAAACAAAAGCAAAAATCTGTGTCATATTTTTAAAAGGTTACTTCTTAGAAACTTGCATTCATTCGAGCCCATCCATTTCACAGCGCCTGTTCGCCGATATATCCTATAAGAAATCTGATTAGGAACAAAAACAGGAATATTTATTTTACCTTTGCATTCGCATAAGCACCACTGCGTATTGTGATGGCTTCTTGAAGAGTATGATGCAGACTAAACTTGCTTAGCTGTTGTCACTATTGGGATTTCACGTCTTGTAGGAACGTAATTGATTTGATGAATGGAAATGTTCACCGAACCTAAAACCGTTTATCTTCTTGAAGATTTTTTTTCCTATACGTGTGTACGCATTCAGTTTATAAAAGACTACTGTGTATAGAGCCGTGAGCTCTACATTCGGTAAATACATGTAACTGAGGCAGTAAACATGGTTCTGCAATTGCATATATCACGCTATATCATCGTGTGTAGTATACTTCTTCTACATTCAGTAAATCCTGATCTACGAGAGTCATATCTCCTTTACGTTAGCATGGCGTTGCTAAGGAGTTACGACTCACGTGGCCCTGCTACTATTGTTATTTGGAACGGGCCTTGGGTATCGTTTCACAAAGCTCTCTTGGCCGCTAAGAGACCATAGCACTCTCTTTGCCGATGGCTAATACATTGCTCTGTGAAACGATACATGTATTTGTATTAGCAAATGTATGTATACGTTCTCCATCTGTTTGTGCCTCTCTAACTCTCTCTCTCTCTCTGTCTCTAACCCCATTATCTCTCAATATCTCTCTCTTTCAGTCTCTTTCAGTCTCTCTCAATATATCGATATAACTCTCCCTCTCTGTCTCTCTCTCTCATTATCTGTCTCTCTATCTCTCACTCTCAATCTCCCTCACACACATTCACTCTATCCGTGTCTTCTTTCTCTCCTTCTCTTTCAATCTCTCTCTCGCTCCCCTATCTCTCTCCCTCTCTCAATCTCGCCATCAATATCTCTCCCTCTCTCAATCTCTCCCTCAATATATCTTCCTCTTTCTCATCACTCCCTCTCTCTCCCTCTCTCTCTCTCTCTCTCTCTCTCTCCTTCCTGTCCTCTATCCTTCTCTACGTCCTTTCTGCTCGTCCAATGACAAGCGAGTCTGGACACTGTCTACTTCCTGCCAGCGAGAACACACGCTTCGCTGCATTCTGTCAATCTCGCTGCTGATTACTCTACGACTGCGATCAGCATGCACTTAAGTTTGAATTTCTTTCTAGACTGTGAAATTTGATAAAGCAAAACTAGTTTAGGGACTCACATTTTTAACCTGTGTTCGTCGATCCGTTAGAAAGAGGAAACACGAACCTAGCTGGCCAGCTTACACACGGGGTGACTTGCGATATTGGCTTTCTAGCTCAAAGGGACAAAATGGTTTCTCTTTCAATACTTTTCAAGACAACTCCATCTGTCTCCAGAGCAAAGCAATGGCAAATCGATCCCTAATATAGACCTTCCTCAAGGTAACACACGGTCGACCAACTTCCCCCGACTCATCTGTATTTCCAGCACCTTCACTTGGGAAATGAGGATAAATTGAACCCCCTTTAATGGGTCACTCCTTCTTCCCGCACCGATGTTACGTGAACTCATAGTGACTGCTTAATTACTCTAGGGAAGCAATCGTCTGTTTCCAACTTAGGATCGGCCATAAATCTATACAGTAGCGTAAATCAAGTGAAAAAACTCACGTGAACTGTGTAGTTTATATAAGCAAATAAGAAAATATATACTTATTAATATATGTTGCTATAACTACATTTTTCCATGGTGTCTATTTGTATGCATAGTCAGTATTAATTCTCAACAATGTTGTCTGTTTAATGGACTTGCATACGAAAAGCGTTCCGTTATCTTTGGAACTATTTGTAACTAGAACGTAAGGCACGATCGATGGTAATTTCACTTACGTATAGCAGTATTATTATGCCATGGAATCTTAAACAAAGTTAACATGGCCTAGCGCCTACGTACTTCTTGTCAAGTTTATTCTCGGACAACATATAGAAGTCCACGTGAACTATTTCACAGTACATATACACTGGATAACATTTCTTTCAGAACTACGATCCATGTATTCACGCTAAATTATTTGAATATAAGCTGTCACATCTTGTTATTTCAACATATCCCAGAAGGAACACGGTGGTTCAGAGTATGCATATAAATAATGACTTATACATTGTATGTGCCAATAGAGCTACGCGCCTACTCATGTGAGCATGCTTCTTCCGACACACATCTGCACCCATTGATGACGTGAAATCTCACGCTAGACACCATATATAAAGCTAGAATCCCAGTCACATCTTGAATATGTGTTCCAAGCACCTGCAACGAGGCTCAGATTCGGAAATCTTCCTGTCCAGATCATGGCCCGTGTTATTCATGGTAGCAGCGTACTGATCTCACCTGGGAACATTGAACCAAGGCTAAGCAAAACAATCAGCTAAATCATGGAGTACAGTCTCTCATTGTCCAGACTTCTAAAAGAATTAGCGGTCTGGTAATCCATCAGTTACGTCCCCTGACGGATGTCGAGGAACCTCTCTGTTGATGTACTAACATGTACATTAGTGATGTACAAACACGTTAGTAGTACATTAATGAAACAGATTTGTTTCAAGTAACGTCGAACGAGTTCCCGTGGATATATACATGTTTTTTTAAATGGTATGATATAATATGTCAAGTAAAAGACAGACTTCTGAAAGACCCTAGTCATCGGCTTCCTATCATATGCCATCGACAATTGAAGTTCCTGTCATATTATACCCACAATTTACGTTCCCGTCATATTATATTAAAATTGGACAATACTGCTACGGTATATTCACAAATGAAATTCTTACTACGGTATATAACATCAACACCTGATGTTCTTGTCATACATCACAGCCACAAGTGTCTTTCTTTCTATATTACATAAACAAATACTTCGATTATGGACGCATATTATTCAAATATGACATTGTGTGGTCATGATATACAATGCAATCAGATCTGTTTCATACCTGACAGCAACAGTAAACCAACATCGTTTTAAGCGTACCGGTATTCCTCTAATCCCGGGGTTTATAACGCCTAGACGCAAACCGTAGCCCGACCCGCCTCATGACTTGCCCTACAATGTTCACACAGTCTCTTCATACAGACAAATGCATCGTTATTATTCCATTTTGTAAGCCATTTTTGGTCACGCCTTGGCAACTATTCTTTCAGGTTGGTATTTAGTTTACGACGTTCGTCGTCTACTCAGGTAAATCAAAGAAACACAGTGTGCAGACGCTTTTTTTTACGACCGTGCGTGGGTTGTAGCTATGAACTTTGACGATCGGAAATAACCCTGACTCAATATCTAAAGCACATTCACCAGGTACAGTACAGAAATAGCTCCCGCTTAGCTACTATGGCAAAGGTTAGTTCATGATGATTGACTATTACCATAGGACGGTAACACTTAAATGCTACTCTTTCTTCTACAGACATTAGTAATGTCTGTTAATCACATTACATTGTATAATAACGTGGCAGTCAAGAACACGCCAGTATGAAACACACACACATATATAAACGTCTTCTCTGTGTACCCGAGGACCTCTCGTCCACTAACCTCTTAAACTGCGATCAGAATCAGAATCTAACTCCTCTCATAAATATGACAAGCAAAGTCGTAATGTAAGAAAAATCCATATATATATTATGGTTAAATAATCAAATTCAAGATTAAGAAATAACTAGACAAAAATCATTAAAGTTGTATGCTATAATTATCGAAGGTCATTTTATTTTGATTTTTGTGTGTGTAATGTCGTACGTACATGGTTCACTAGTGATAGTAATCTGTGTATGCACCAATACTAGGTTTCAATGAAATTCAGCATTACTTTGGTACTAAGCATCATGACAGTATTATATTAGCCTCAACGACAGGTGTTCGAATTATTCAAAATATATCTTCAGGAACGCCATGTTGCTACTATTCTATATATAACACTAGCCATACTAGTTGTTGTGGTGTAATGCCATGTTGACATAGCTATGGTAAAACTGCGTTTGTACATATAATGCAACACATAACGACGGAACCTTTACTTGGAGCAAGTCCTAGTATACTTACACATGTTCAGGAAGGTTTTCTGGCTGTTACTCTTTAATATGACATCGAACATTACTCAATACATTGAAAACTACAAGCATAAAGTATTTACTGTATATATACTCAATAGGCAATTTATATTCATGACAGTTTTTACTCTGTAGATATAATCCATTACGTATATTACAAAGTAATAGCAATTCTCGGATAATGTATTACAAAAAGAAAAAGGCACACACTCTCATTGCAATAGTCTGAACATGTTCGCATAATGGTGTCATACTCTCAAGTTACCGAAACATAATGCAGGCTATAGTTTCATGAAGCTCTGGTATCTACTACGAGACCATAAGTATTATATCTTATACATGGCGATTCGGTGCTTATGAGATTGCTGTGGGGATGAGAGCTTCGGGAAGCCATACTTTGTGTCCTACATACGTTGTCCAAGTTCATGGCCCAGTTTCGACTTTAACGTCAACGCGAATTATTTCAACGATGACTTATCAACCATATGTGTATACTCCAATGCTTTAGTGACGACTAAGTAAGACTTCAGACATGTGTGTACGCCACGTCTTATCTAGTACCGATCTACTTTCCAGAGGCACTTGCAAAGTGTCATAACCGTAAAATCTCACCAATACCACATTACAGAGCCATCCCACTGCTGCATAAATACCCATATGTCTGTATGATGCGGTATCGCAACACTTCTTGAAGGTTCACACGGAGTGTGAGTTACATGTTCATCTACTGACAACAGACAGTGTTGTGCATAGTTGTATGCATAACACTCTAATGTATGAAGGTTGCATAATTTGTTAGTTGAATTCAATGACTATTCCATCCCTGAGCTCAGTGTCGAACTGTCTGTAACATGTTTCAGTTCTAGTCATAGAGCTCAGTCTAGAACTGTTTGTAAAATATTTCAGTTCTAGTCATAAAGCTCATCTAGAACTGTCTGTAAAATGTTTCAGTTCTAGTCATAGAGCTCAGTCTAGAACTGTCTGTAAAATGTTTCAGTTCTAGTCATAGAGCTCAGCCTAGAACTGTCTGTAAAATGTTTCAGTTCTAGTCATAGAGCTCAGATCTAGTCATACATGAAGTTGTTAGATTAATTGAACGACTACCGTATTCCATTAATGAGTTCAATGTCGAACTTTCTGTAAAACGTGTAAATACCTATCATATTAAATATTTACCTACCATGTATATTTTATTATTATTAAAGCACAAGTCCTGTCACAGAGTATGGAAGGAATACTAGTGGCCACAATACACGGCCATATTGAAAGGATTAACTTTGCCGGCTTCTTTCACCTGCTGGCGACATACTCGGTAACGCCAAATGAGTCTGAAAGTTTTACTTTATTTTGAAGAAAATAGACACTAACGTCTCACACAATTTCCGCCGTCTGCAGTGGCGGAAGTGAGGTAGAGGTGGCAGCAGTGGCAAGGAAATTAGCCATTGATGGCGGGATATTACTGGAAGATATTGCAAGTACTCCCCACTGAGAACCAACACGCTTTCAATGAAGGATCTGATATAGGCATGGTACACTTTGACCCCACGCTATTGTGTACGTATCCGAAATGTATAGATTATAGTAATGACCTACATATGGGTAACCTGAACACGTGTGCTCTTATAGATTAGTAATAATTATGCAGCATGAAGAAGAAGAAGAAAACGTAGAAGAAGAAGAAGATGAAGAAGACGAAGAAGAAGAGGTTGGTTGGTTGATTTGTTTGGGGTTTAAAGTCACTTTCTAGAATATTTCAGTAATATCATGACATGCATGCATATGTACTGCTTGACTAGTCTGGATTTCCACCGGTTCACTTAGAATATCATGAAGAAGAGGTAGAAGAAGAGGTAGAAGAAGAAGAAGATTTATTTAACGTCTGATATGTATATAACAAAAACATTAGCTCTGTAGAGCGATCATCCCGACAATAATATATACTGTAATCGTATAAATATGTCTATCATATATATTTATATTACAGTATTTGGAATGAGTGCATTTCAAATAAAAACACATGTATACTCGTAATAATTATACGGTAGGAAAATGATACATCTCACTTGAATACAGGATCAGAAGTCACGTGCATGTACATGACATTGTATATAAAACACAAGTCTATGGTTTGGGATATATACGAAATAGCAGACTTGTATTGTGTGCTGTGATCTGCATTATGCTATATAGTTCTCTTCCTACAAATCAATGTAATAAGAAATCCTAGACGTTCTAAAGAAATATGTTTCAAGCTTCTGTGAGCAGTCTCGTATATCATTGCTGGTGCGATGAGTTTATAACTGGAGAATATTTAATGGCCCTGGAAAGAAAATCAGTCTGAAGGAAAACGTTGCCTATTACGCACATGTCTCCGATGAAGTAAGATCCATGATGAAACAGACTAAGCTCAAACTACATCCGCTACTACTTGGAAGGCCACTACTCCATGCATTAAGAAGACTAACCACTTACCGGAAGATATATTGCTCCCACGTAATTGTAGTAACATGTATGGAATACTCTCTAAATCACGAAGGTGTTTCAACGTTGATGCTGGCCGGAGCAACACATCCATCACAATATCGCAAAGTTGACACTTTATAAATGGAATATTTCTGTATAGGATTAAGCAAACTTTACGTGTATAGTCGTCTCATAAAGCTGAGGCACACCAGCGAGTTTTTTCCAGCCTAAATCGTCTTGTCCTGTCAATACCCATACATACCCATATACTTTAAATGCAAAGTGTAGTTTTGGAAATGATGTGGTATACATAAATATACACGACTATGAGTGGGTCACTTAGACATTTTACGTTGTTTTCCACTCACGGTGGTTTCTCGACGAGCACGAGGTTTAATGTATGAATGGAGAGTGATGATTCTACAGAATGCATTCTTTAAGTGCACCTGCATTGCGGAAAAGGTGATTATGCCAAGGCTTCCTTTTACTCACTTATGCTAGCCGTACACTGCTGCGATTCCAGTCGTGCTGCGACTGAAACTGGGCCAGTTTACACAGATCGCAGGCAATTCAAAATATGAATCGCAGGTAATCTCGTCGCAGCGACTGACTAAAGACTGACCAATCGTAGTACTGAATGTTGTCATGTGATAACACAATAAAAAGTAAACAGTGAAACGGTCTGCTTGGTGTACGACCCCGACTACTTGCGATTGG
>JAUTBV010129602.1:0-12295 GCA_032361325.1 Lepetodrilus fucensis | reverse complement strand
TATATATGCGGATTCAGGAATATGAAATAAGGGGCAAGGAAGCAGAGGGCGAATACAAAGCGGCCTGAGATCTTGACATAGATAGATAAGGGTTTTCTGAAAAGGGTTTTCGAATTTCCTTAAGACTTGCAGTCTTGCTTGTTGAAGGAAGTCCACATACTCCGCATCTATCTTGTATACTAGCCAGGAGATCGATATAGGTTGCCCTAATAGGTCAGATTGAGCCCCTGACATATTGACCCATGCTAGTAGGGTCACAGCTGCTTAATGAACACCATGTCGCAAAACTGGCCTCTAGTAATTTATTTTTAGCGGTCCACGTTAATGACGACCGCCTGTAGAATGTATGCCCAGCATGTTGAGATTATTACTAGCGTTGGTGGAAAACTCCCTATAGATGTTTCACTGAAGTTCACCTTTTCCCCGTTACTGTAGTATAGAGTATAGAAGTCTGTTCAGCATGACGTTCATTCCAATTTATGGACGCCATGGTTGTAGTGGTGGTGCGCTTGGATTTTGTAGAGATGGTGATAGTAGATATATGCAAGATGGGGAGTGCAGGGTATCGTTTCTCGATGCTCTCTTATCCACTACTAGACCATAAGTACTCCCGTAGGGTCTTGTAACGATTTATGTGGGTTTCATCTCTAGCTCTCGTAACGCTATGGTACCTTAACTTTACGAGATTTTTGAGAAACGACACCCAGGGTGACTTATACTACCAACAGTACCTTCAATACAAAACTAAGTCCGAGCGTAAAACAGGTAACTTACGCCATGCCTTTACTATAGCAGGAAGTGATGTAAACCTCAATTTACGCCAGGCCTACGGGTACGACTCTATCGTGAAACGCAGGTCAGATGGTAGATTATGGTATAATACCAATCTTATTAATTAAAATAGACGGTTTTCTCTGGTATAATTAGGAACGACCGTAATCATCTATATGAAACTTGTCATGGTTGTCTGTATGTTATTGAACACGCCTTCAGTCTGAGAATAATTGCTATTACGTGATTGAATTAGTCTATTTCTGCCACCAATTGCGTGCTCTCGGTCTTGAAGTTCATAGAACACATATTTATTTTCAAAACAATAATTTCAACAAGTATTTATCTTCAGGGGAAACATACGGATGTAATATTGAAGCATACAACCATGCCTTTGATGGCCACTTTGAAGATATTTCTGGATTGTTAATACTCCGGTCAGCAAACAATACTGTGTGTGAGACGAAAGGGAAGATATTAAATAATGGATGATGCATATTTTTTCTCTCTCTGAAAACCGACGTGTGTGAATGATTGAAATGACGTGTATAACAAAACAGTTGTCTGTTCCTCCGCACAGTGCATGTTATTGGGTGCATGTGTAGGTATGTGCGTGTGCGTGTGCATGTGGGTTCTAGAAATCAATCCGGATTCTATTTTTCATTCTGCCTCGTTACCGAATACCAATAACTCAAAACAAACTACTTTCAAAGGTAGTCCTAACGAGACGAGAGGGTACATTTATCAAATAGGTGGCCTTCTTTAACTGAAATAATGGAATGGAATGGATAATGGAATGGAATAGATAATGGAATGGATTTCAAACGAATTTAGAATTTATGGCCTCTTTCCGAAAGAACGTCCTCTGAAATCAATGTCTTAAGCAAAACCTTTGATCTATTTCTTTTCTTCTTGATATAGGACCATTTGTTTTCTAAATGTCAGAATTGAGCTAATTTAAGATTCTCTTTGACATTGATATTTTATAGCTCATGGCATAGATCTCATGGAGGCGTTCCTTGAATACAGATACTATAGTATGCTATGTTTAAGAATTGTATTTGAAAACAAACTGCTTGTGTACATTGCAAATAATACTCAGAATACGTTGTATGTTTGTGTGTGTGTGTGTGTGTGTGTGTGTGTGTGTCTGATGGAGGGAGGGAGGACGAGAGAGAGAGAGAGGGGGAAGGGAGGGAGTGACATATATATATATATATATATATATATATATAGAGAGAGAGAGAGAGAGAGACGGGTACAGAGAGAGACTGAGAGAGATGGACAGACACACACAGACAGACAGAGAGAGAGGGAGAGAGAGAGAGACTGGTACAGAGAGAGCGTGAGAGATGGACAGAGATATGAACAGACACAGAGAGAGAGATAGATAGAGAGAGAGAGAGAGAGAGAGAGAGAGAGAGAGAGAGATATATATATATATATATATATAGAGAGAGAGAGAGAGAGAGACAGAGAGACAGAGACAAAGAGACAGAGACAGACAGACAGACAGATACATGGCTAGACGAGGAGGTGAAGGACAATGTTCATCCTCTGCAACTCATGGCCATGATTGCCTTTGCCTCCTTGTAAACATCCGCAATGTGTGGACGGCGAATGGGAACTTTGTTTTGACCATATTTAATGCAGTTGGAAAAGGATAATCTATTCCATCATAGGTACCCCGCTGTGTATAAGTATGGGTGCGGCTGAGTGTGGCTGTGATGAGGTGGTGTGTACACAGGGTACCGTATACAGTATATTGGGAGAAGGAAGAGGAGGAGGAGAAGGAGGAGGAGAAGAAGTAGGAGGAAGGAGGAGGAGGCTAAACACATGTTGAATGAGTAGGCTTCAGATGGAGATAGCTTTTATTCATGTTAATTAAACTTGTTTGACCTTTACCAGTCAATTCAGTCCGTACTTTATGGTACGTTTCTGAACCGATAATTGATCCAAATAATCGATAACAGTAACCTGATCCTCCGTGCTGTGGGTGATCCTTGAATTATGTATGCACTCAATTCGATTAAAATCGCTAATTACCTGTAGCGGAATGAACCTAATGCAAACAGTATTGGTTTTCTTCCGGTTTCATATTAGCTGGATCAGAACTCTCACTCGCTCTATGGTAAAGCTTCTGGCCAGGTCTATGGTAAAACTGATTTGCTCTATGGTAAAACTGATTTGCTCTATGGTAAAACTGATTCGTCTCTATGGTAAAACTGATTCGCTCTATGGTCGCTCTATGGTCGCTCTATTGTAAAACTGATTCGCATCCACGGTAAAACTGACTTCTGCCTGGCTCTAAATATATTACTCTATGGCAAAACTATGGCTTGGAGCGATAATTTACTTCAATAGGAAACATTCAAACATGTATAAATCACCTATTATCATGATTATGGTTGGCTTTGAAACAAACATGCAATTCCTCACATCCGGGAAATATATATACACATGCATGAATTATATATGAATGGTATGTAATGGTTTAACACTTACGGATATGAATCAATATGACAACAGGTAAGAATATTAACACTTTCTACGCTGTGTATATAATCACCAAGAAAACTCATATGATACATTAGCTGACTGTGCGTTCTAAACACTGACTGAATTGTGCTGGAAGTTCCCATTCAATATATTCTCTTCAAATTCGAGTATATTTCCTTGGCGTCAGTAATGTAATAATATAAGTTGTCAATGCATGTGATTGCCGATAAAATTGGAAATGTTATGCATGGACGATATTCCGAATGTTATATTGATTGCTTTAGGAAATAGTGCACAAAAGTCATATGATGCATGACGTAGTTTATCATAGAACAACTCTCAATCATCTACACACGATGCCACAGAAGAAAGAGTTGATAGATGAACATAGCAGGCTCATTGAATACTTTTATTTCAAGTCTTTACAAAAACGGGTTCGCATCGATCTGTACTTTA
Source organism: Lepetodrilus fucensis (assembly GCA_032361325.1). Lineage (NCBI taxonomy): Eukaryota > Metazoa > Mollusca > Gastropoda > Lepetellida > Lepetodrilidae > Lepetodrilus > Lepetodrilus fucensis. Next base: position 8,569 of record JAUTBV010129602.1, on the reverse strand, counting down.
ATCCCGGGTTTGTTGACATATGGTGATTATTCTGAGGACTACATGTCACACAGGTTCCGATACTTTGAATGCGCCGCAACACGTTGACACCTCCCCCAGTCCCTGAACACTCCCTGGCCAGATTGTTGATAACCCACCGGTGAGCAAATCCATCCGGGTTTGCATTCGTGGTCAAAAGTGCAGCGTTTCTCTTCCATCTGCTGTCTGAATCTATCATGCAGTACTAATGGCTATCGGAGCCCACCATAATGAAACTCGCTGCCTATTTATCAAGCATGTTTGTTCAATTCAGTTACCCTAAGAACCGGAAATAGAATGGCGGTATACAGGAAGTTCTCATGGTAAAGTAAAAACTTGCATCGGATTCAAGTCCGACATTGGAGCTACGAGAAGAAAGGAGAATCCAGGACTATTTGTTTTACGGTTGGCTCTCTCTCACTGCATGGGCTATGAGTAAAGGAAATCAATCACCTCAAAGCCAGCGTGAAAACTGCCAATATGATGTAGAGTGTCTATTGATTGTCAACTGAGAAAATATCGAAAGCCCTCTCTCCAACTTTGAACAGATGCATTCAGGAAAGGCCAGTTGAACAATCGAAAAATCGAGATTGATATCATGTGTATCTCCGATTGCTTGGTTTACTCTCCCCAACAGTTACTAACAATGCAAGCCATCTGAAAAATAAATCTATATCGCTATTTTTCCGCGCCAATAAATTTCATTTCTCTATTGTCTAATGTTTCGTGTTCTTGCACGCGATTTTCAATATGTTACATATATATCCCGGCTCTACGTTCCATCGCGTGAACAAAACTTCCCAGCGGAAGTTAATTGGAAAGTCAAGCTTGGATAGAACTTTGAACATGAATGACAGTTTGAAATGAATTGGAAATGCATGTATAGCTGGGAAGCTGGCAAAAAAGTAATTGTCTCATGTAGAATACTTCTGATGATTCTGAATGTTGTTTTTCTAATAATAGGCATATATGCATTAACAATAAATCGATGATATTGGCATGTTGGCAGCTGTTATGCTTTTATTGGTCGTGTTTATTAATAACTAATTCTTCTCAGTAACATGACCAAATTTGATTGAAATAGTGTGGAAAACGACATACACTGAGAAACATATGAGAGAGAGATACATAGAGAGTAGATAGATAGAAAGAGATAGAGAGAGAGAGAGAAAGAGAGAGAAAGAGAGAGAGAGAGAGAGAGAGAGAGAGAGAGAAAGGAGATAGATAGGAAGAGAGAGATGATATATATATATATAGAGAGAGAGAGAGAGAAAGAGAGAGAGAGAGAGTGTGTTAGATAGATATAAAGGAATAACATGGACAATGAGATGAGGAGGTAACACTATCCACCAATACAATTCCTTCACACTCATTTACTCATTTAAATACACTCTGCAAGCCAGGATATGGATTATTGACATATATCTAGATAAAACATGTGATACAGAATCCTGCCATTGATGGGCGTTGTTAAACTATTGGTAATTGAAGCAGCTCTGGTAGCAGTTCGTTGGCGGGAATAAACTGGAGCTTGAAGAATTCAATATTTGATGTTTCCATGCATTAGATTAAGACGATGCCACTTTAAATTCCACAATAGATGGGAACAATGCACCGCCAAGACGAATTCAATAGAAATCCAGCTGGTTCTTCAACATCTATTCATTAGGCATCCATCCATCCACCCACTCACCCACCCACCGAACTATCCATTCGTCCAACTATCCATCCTATCCGCCGAACTATCCATCCATCCATACCATCATGTCCATTTGATAAAAATATGATTCAGTGTGTATTTTAAATAATTTCCAATTAAATACTAATATATACTGATTTGACCAATATTAGACAAACGGAATAATGTTTTTACCTCCCAAAATAATCCCACTTCTTCAATATGCCTATATTTTAGTATGTTCAACTTCATAAGCAGATAAATACCATTTTCCATCCACCTTGTGCGGATTTATTGACAGCTATTCTGAAAAGTCTGTTTTCAATGGACATCCTTGGCTAATATTTCCGACACTATGTTATTTGTTGAAGGAGGGGAAGGATATTTTCTGACAACTGAGGCCACCCAGTTGAGTAATACTACAGCTCCAATCAGTCGTGTGGAAAATATCACCGCTGTTAGAAGCAGCATGCAAATGACTGGGAATATCAATTTTCGACCACAAGAATGTCTCCTGGGCCTATGATGCCACGCGTAGCTCATCGATGAGGTTCCTAGAGCATGGCGTAATTTCCCGCCGTAATTCTGGTTGATGAAAGTGTTGAGTGACAATATGAATATTCGTAGAAAAACCCCACATCACTCGACGACCTGCTGGGCCTGCTAAGCGGAGAACATGGTGCAAGTCATCAGCTATAATGGAATAGACGAGTTCAACATTCGGAGAAGAGTTTAGATGAAATGTATCTTAATACATACTGACATGGTATATTTGTTACAGTAAGATCGTGTAATCATTTTTAGGTATTTCATGAACTCACTGTGAGGGCCAGGGATTACTGGAAATCCCTAAAATTTCCAGTGATTTCCAGGGTAGAAATACGTTCTTGGTATATGCATCAACCATAGTTACCGTTCTTGGTATATGCATCAACCATAGTTACCGTTCTTGGTATATGCATCAACCATAGTTCAAGGACCGTTTATCATAGTTGCTGCGAGCTCTTATCCTACTATAAACAGATCGTGTTGCTATTACTAAAATACTGTGTAAAACAATATGAAATCCCCAAACGACTGGCCTCCGTTGGATTGGAGAGTCTTTCAAAGTGATGAAACTGTAATGCTCGAATGACCAGTGACATTTCGTATGTACCAAATCTACCCACTGTGGAGGAAACAAATCGGATTCGATCTACTCCCATAATTCAATTCCGTTTTCCCCAATAATGTCGATCTTTTTAGGTTTGATTCTAAATAAGAAAAGTACTTCACAAGACACCTGAAAAGTACCGCTAACCCATTTACAGTTGCAGAAAGTAAGTCTTGTCTCTGTGGTGTCAACAGGTCAGGAAATGTCAGTAGAAGGGTCATCTAAAAGATATGTCTACATTTATAACAATGAACACATCTAAAACTGCAATATATTGTAACCTAACAAATCGTTAAAACGTAATCTGTACCAGCCTACCCGACAGTGTCATTCGCTTATCAAATTGAATTTGCGAAATATTTGAGATTTATGGATATGCATGCAAGTGATATTGAAAAAAACAACATTAATGGTATATTTATCAGCAATTTTCCTGCAATAAATTCTGAAAGCAAGCTATTTCGGTATTAAGATTAAATATTTTTCATTGATTTTGGTAATAACATCCGCCCCTAGACACGCACTATTATTCCGGGATTCTGGGATGTTCCTGCACTGAATTATGCACTGAGAAACAGAATAGAATTGCATTATTTGCCTACAATATTCCGTGTTTCAACTTAATTTACAGAAAAACAAATCCCCCAACCGAATAGTCTGAATTACACAATGTTCGCGGATGCGAATATTTCTCCGGAATTACTCAACGTGTCCCCATCCACACAGTGTAACGATTTTCGTCCTTTCATTCCAACATCCACGTCTTTAAATTCCTTTGCAATCTGCTAAGATCCCCCAAACAGAGTTTATATTCATTTTATAGCCATAGTCCACTCAAGCGGTGTTGGCTGCGGGCAGAAATGAGGTGAAACAGGAAAGTGCCTCTCGTCGAACAATCCATTTAAAACGTTGTAAATTGCACGACCATCCACACACTGCAACAATCATTTACTGTTCGCGGAGTGTTACTGGTCTGTGTCTGAGGACGGGCATTGGCTGTGGCATTGATGCCCACATTGATGCCCTCGTTGATGCCCCGCATTGATGCCATTCTCAAGATTGTGAAGATGGTATGTCGGAAATGTCAAGGCTTGCCATGCAATCTAGAAGGTGTTTGCTAACACGCAAGGAACATCATGAAATCCATATAACAGGTTTTCGAAGAACTTTGATGACACTCGTAAACCGGTTTGAAATGATGGCCTGTACATACGTGACTGGGGATGATTGTAATTACTTCAAATGTAATGGTTTTTGTAGGAACCACAACGAATGTCTATGACAAACATCACTAGATGTACATCAAACGTCTACTAATTGCCAATATTACAATAAGGAAGACATTTTTGTTTTCAAAGTTTTCAAATATTTGAATTTGCTTTTAAACTTTAGACAACATCGATTGTGTAAATACACTGCCACTGGCAATATGAACTATCATCTTCAACGAATGGCCATTTCCTTTATATATCTTTGGTGAAAGTTAGAAAGAAAAGGTCATGGTTTTCATAGAATGTATGAACTAATGTTGATATTATAGATGCTCTGTTCATGATAATAATACGTGTGTGTGTGTGTGTGTGTGTGTGTGTGTGTATGTGTGTGTGTATGTTTAACCCTCTCCATGCTGAAGGCGACTTAAGTTGCCCGACCACATGCAGAAATAGAACGCTTTGATTTTATTCAGCAGGGAGAAGGTTAATGTACTATTACTGAATACGTTGATATTATCAGATGTTATTGCAAGGGGATCCATCAATATATAGAACGTGATATATTCATGGCACAATATCATGAAACTATTGCCATTATATATTACACTGTTTCTCAGTTATATACAAAGTGCTACATGTCAGAAGTGACAGGGGAATATAGCGAGTACGGTACAGTGGAAATATTTATATATATATAAGAACTCGTCATTTGGATTGGAACTTCGTGAAGGCACCATCAATTGACTCGAGCTCGGCTCTCTATAATTTCCTTTCTTTCCCCGACTTTCTTCCGATCAATTTCCCTTTATTAACTCCAAATATGAGATTGTCAGCGGCGTATTCTGCAGTCGGTTGCTCTCCAGAAAGCTGGAATCGAGAAGCAATCGGTCAGGTTGAATAGTCAACCTCTCCTAGTCCAGTATTTACCCAGCCTAAGATCAATTTCCTCCCTGTGCCATGACGTCCACAAAAAGCCAAACGCCACGTTTCAGACGGGTGATTGGCTTTAAATTACCACCAATTGCTACCTTCGTACAGAACAGAAAAACAAATACCAGTTTTTGCCGTTATAAGGTGATATTATGCTCGTAAATCTGACTGCAATTGACATTTTTTTTAAAGCGCGATTGAGTTCACATTTCGTTTCTGGTGTATAATCCTTTACATTGATAACGCATCGAGAAAGCAACTAATTTGTGCTAGTCATATATCAGGAACACACGTCCGCCAGATTTAACAGTAAATCGTCAGAATTGGGCAAAGTAGACACTTTGAAAATAATAGAAAGTTTCACATTTAATTATTAAATCACGTATTTTCCGAGCATACCAGGTAACTTTTCATTTTATAAAAATGTTCCCGTAGAAACAATTTGGAATTACATATCCAATTAATGATGAAATCAAACCTATATCTACTTGACGAGTATTTGAAATTGAATATTTGAAATTATGTAATCCATGGCTATTCGAATTCCAATGTTTTAGAACAACCTAACATTCGTTAAATATACACTTCCCGTACAGTTCGAATACCGGTATATAATACTTATATGACCATTATTGAAATATATTTAATGATAAATTTTAAATTATAAATGTATATGAAATTGGTCTGCTACCTTATATTTTATTTTTAAATACAAAGATTTTGAATTGGGGTTTAGAGTCGCTTTCTAGACTCTTTCACTAATATCACGACTTGTCAATTTAGGCCAGGAGCAAACCTGAAACATCCGTAACGCTGAATGTTGCAGTAAACCTGCGAGCACTGGCTGGTACTGACAAGACTGCTACCTTATAACGTTTACTATGATAAGAAAGGATACAAAAAGAAAATCATAAAAAAAATCAGAAGAGATGTTAAGAATACATTATTTGCGATTAGAACTTGTGTAGACCAGGAGATCCGAGCCTAATAAGACTGAATGAACCTATTCCTGCTCTCAGTATTGAAGGTTAAGTTTTCTTCCAGTAATTCAACCCTGGTCGCCAACATCGCCTGGGGATTCTTATGACGAACTAGAATTATTCCTATTATAAATAATCTAGAAATGATGACTGACTTTTAGATATAGTTGCCACCTACAGGCACGTGCTCTCTTGGTATGACCCCCAATCACTACATGCAAGTCCCGACAATACTTAGGATTATCAACCAATGTGAGTCCCACTCAGCCCCGAGACTGTCAAATCCCTTTAATCTGGATTCACAGCGAGATAACACGTCTAGATCAAGCAGGGACATCATATGCAAGGACGTATAGGGTGTATTCGATTCACCAATCGATCAACCCTAGGGTAACGCTCGAGTGGTGAAATTACCAAATAGGACACCTCGTTACTCGTGTTTCACCCGAGAGATGTCAGGAGAGGTCAGGAGAGGTCAGGTGTATACTCTCAACAGGCATGAGTATTCACTCGTCAGAGCTGCAAGTCAGCGAACGAAATCTCGGGTGCATTAAAAACACACAATACATATATTCATCTTCTAAATATGTTTACAATATATTCTGGGTGAGAAAGCATTTCAGTCGAAGAAGTGAGTCAATTTAATTCTTCATTTTTAATTTTCACGTTGATTCACTAGATTTACTTTTGCCATTCGATTCAAGTGACTTAAATCTCGGTACTCTCGAGTCGTGAATCGAATACAGCCCTAGTGACTAGGCAAACTATAGATGGTCTCCAAACCAGACTAATATAATTAATTCCATTCCAAAAAGGTAACAGAACTGTTGAAATATCTATCTGATGACTAAGATTTGCTAAGAGCTATATAGCACTCATAATATAATCTGGCTTTACTGGTGGAATAGATATCGACAATTCTGTCAGTTAGTTCTTTTGTTTGTTTGAAGATATGATACGTATGAGCGGAGCTGTCTGCTCGGTGGAGAGAGCGTTGTGGTCCGATATCTCGGATATCTGCTGACTTGTAGGGAGGAAGATTGATATAGCATGTATTGATTTCTCAGGAAATATGTGTTTCGAGTTGCATTAGTGTTGGAGGCTATGGTTTTTAAGCGGTTACATCCGTTCAGCTGGCGTCTCGGTTAGGATTATGGAAGTTCAGAGTGATGTACGGACTCATTTAGCTTGGTTATTAAGAAGTTAACGCCCACCCAAGTACCAAAGAAAAAATCAATTGTATACTGAAGCAACACGAGTCAACAAGTTCATTTGAAATACTAGTAATAAACTGAATAGGGATGTTGGATTTTGTTCCCAATTAAATACTATACACTATATTGTCATTGGTGATGAACCTTTTCAGTGGCTACCTGGTACGTTAGATGTTCTAACAACCACTGCGAACTTGATACAGTTATTAATATAAAAGCATACTTAATTAGTTAGTTCGTGTTTTTGAAATATATTCTGCAAACGTTATCGATATTTTTATAGGCATTATGCTATAATTCAATGACATACATGCACTAGTATGTATTTTTACGCTCGTTATGCTGGTATTTTATGAGAGTAAGTAAGTGCAAAGTAGTGAAGAACCATAACCATGATTTTGTATGGGATATTAACTATCAAACACTATCGATCTATCATCAAAGAAACTTGTAGCTTTCATTGTAACGCTGTTGAAATTCTAATGGCAAAGTTCAACAAGCAGGCCTTGGAGCATTGTTTAACAAGTAATAGTGAATTGCACTATCTTCAGAATATGCGCATCAGCACAATGCTCTTGAGGGATGCTCTCTCAACAGTATACAGTGAGATTACAGCTGTCTGCGTTTATCAAAGAATATCGCTCCCTCATCGCTCGACCTTTCAACCAATTCACCCAATGTGGATAGGACATAATTAAGATTCGGCAGCGAAGTTGTAAATGTCTAGGAATGGCACCACAAGGAATTACGGTTTTCGGGATGCCCTGGCTAGGAAAGAAGTCAATGCACTGAGTTAATGACATTTGGTGGATTAATTATCTCATTGTTGTGTTTCAGGGGGATATCTCGTACCGGCCTGACCACGTGATGGCGAGGCACCATTGCCAGTGCGACAAGATTCGACAATGGGAACCGTCAAAGAGCTAGACTTTGTTAAGTTTAACCGATATTTTTGGGTCTGGATATTGACAGAAGCCATGGAGATGTTTTGACTTCACGTGAGGTCGTCAACGTCTTGGAGGATCTGTGACGACGCAGGTGGTCCTTCTGAAGTCAAATGCTGCACGTGCATCTCGTGGCTGACTAGCCATGACCTAGTGCAATAAATCTGTCCAGTGGCACCGCACCGTCCATTGTGCACGTGCAAAGCATGCTACCTGTTGCTGTTCGTCCAGAAGCAGCAGTGTCTAGGCAGCCATGATGTTCCTAGGATGTCTGTTGATCGCCATTGGCACTCTTCAGTGTTCAGCGAGAAAATGTAAGTAAATTAGACATGCATGTTTCTTGTTGTCTAGATGGATATACATAGAGGATCTAACATGAGTGGTCATTCAATACCGAATTTATTAAACGAGTTGGTGAAACTGATATTGTGCGAGGCT